>CM060843.1:3557500-3785000 GCA_030762175.1 Metallyticus violacea | reverse complement strand
TCAAAAAGCCAATCATTTTTAACCGTGCTTAGCAGCATACAGGACTAACAAAATGATTTACCCTTCAAAGCGCTTAAACAAAACCATTTATAATGCTTGTCCCTAGTGCATTTAAATCATCTGGTATTACGTTTAACGTTCTGCAACAATGATAACCTGGTATAGGCCGCTCAGATCTTCCATTCACAATCCCTTCTTCTTGAAAAGGAAAACCCCAACAAACTAGTTACAATACATTCCCTAGAACTAGAAATAGGTTTGTTAATTTTCGTTTAATAAAAATAGTATATATACGCAATAAACTTAACACATTGAAATTATCAACAAATTCGTTGTTTATAAATAACTCACCATAAAATTTCATTAACTGAAAACTCTCACTTTCACCGACTGTTTTTACACAATGGCAGTGGGTAAATGACCTTCAGTTGTAACTATGGCAACCCACACCCTCGTCTACAGTACCAGATGGCCTCGGTCAGATGCAATCACTCAGTGTGGCACATAAAGTCTTCGGAGGAACGCCAGTTCATCGGAGAGTAGCGTAAATATATAACAGTAACGTTAATGAAATTATGAATGAATGCTTGAGATTAATAAAGCAAAAATTTAATATTTCAGAAATATGGGAAGGAAAACGTAGAGACACGAGGCCCGACCTCTTCTATCTCCCGCCAAAAGAAGTTCCTGCTTCCTGAATTTTCTTAACAGGAAGTCAATAAAGAACAAACCCAAGCAATGCAACCAATTACGGGTTTCTATAAAGAAAAAAGCTCAACTTGAACGTGTGGTTCAATCGAGAATCACCTCAGTGTCTAGCACGGTCATATGACGCTAAAGTTCACCTTTAAGACTGGTTCTAGTTATAGTAGTATTTAATAATTAAGTATCATTTGAAACGTCCAGTAAATTTCAAACAATATCGCGAAAAATCACTGAGTACACCATTATTGGTAAGCATCATGTCCTTGTGACAGATTATGACAAAAGTTCAGCCATATGCGACACGTAATTAGCTTTGACAGCCAACTGCATCTGCCACAAAAAGGGGGGGGGGAGATGATTTTAATGCAGTGATTAAATAATATGATTTAAATAAATGGATGGCCACGCAGATGAAAGTTCTGCCGCAGGAAGTTTATCAAACCTGTGCATTGAAAACCATTACTCACTGAATTAGTTTAAACGTGGCCATAGATGCACCGAAGTTTAAGCGCGCTTCGGACGTCCAATTGAGATTAGTGCAAAGCATTTCACTGAAAAACGAAAACACCCACGATATAGTAAAGGAAAACCTCCGCGAGTTAGCGGGGACTGTAAACATCTCAACTGAATGACTGCACGAAATAAACACATGAAAAAACTCTATGCCTAAGATTGCCACGATTAAAGATTATAAATTAAAAACGCAGTGAAAGTACTTTTCAATGCAGTATTTGGCTGCAATTTGCAGAACTTTTCTTGATCTGGACAAACTTGGATCCACCATTATACACACTGAGTCGAAACGGCAGTTCAAAAAGTAAATTCGAAGAACGAGTAAACGGTATGATCTGCTGCCAACATGATAAGCGCTATTGTTCCTAAAAATAATTCCGGAATATTAATTGGAAAGATGCAAAATAAAAATATAATGCTATAATGAAAGATTATTGAACAGTTTTAAAGATTTTAAAGGAAAACGACGAAGATTGGCGCACAAAAAATTTACTTTTACAGAACAACAGTGACAAAGTGCACAGATTGAGCTTCGAATTGGTTCCTCGGAATCAGCCCCTAGAGACGCTTTCCTACTCCCAAAATAATTTGACTTGGTGGGAAAGAAGTTTGGTCTAACAAGGATGTTATTGATGCTATAAATAATTAACTTTAGTCGGTAAATTAAATTTGGTTGGTAAAATCGTTAATAAAATGCGTAGTTGCAAAAGAGTTCACAGTAACATTTAACGTCTTTAAATTGTTTTTATTGCTAACATACTGACATCAACTGATTATTATATTGCAATAATATTAAGGAAACAATTTGAACATTAATTGAGAGCATAATCAATCATCACCTATATTGGAAAATACATAATTACAGAATTAAAAATAAATTTTCATATTAAACACCAAATTAAGTTATGAATATGAAAGTGGAAAGTGCAATATGATATAGAAAGTGCAGGTTATTCTGATGTCAACAAATCTGCAACTACATTATGTTCTCACGATTCTCCTCATTCTTACAATACAATGCAATTAAGAAAGCAAAAATATACGAGGGTAGGTTCATAAGTTCTTCATAAAAGGACTTACTCCAAATGAAATTAAACAGCAATTGGACGGTGTATATGGGGAAGAATTCCTCTTATATTCTACCGTAAAAGAATGGGCCAAACTTTTTCGAATGGACCGAGGAAGCATTGAAGACGAAGAGCGTGCAGGTCTGCCCTTGGAGGTGCTTACTCCTCACTGTTGCAAAGGAAGCTGTGAAGAAATGTGGCTTCAAGGAGATCGAACATCCCAGATATAGCTCCCAGTGACTATTTCCTCTTCTCAAAACTGAAGAAGGACCTTCGAGAAAGGAAATTTAAGTGTAATGAAGAAGTGATGGATGCTGTTTATTCCCGTTTTGCAGACAAAACTTCTGACTATTTGGGGGGGGGGGTGAAATATTAATTGAAAGCTGTGAGAAGTTTTGCAATAAAGGGTAACTATATTGAAAAGTGAAATATAGTTTTGTCTTTATCATATCTTGAAAATGGTTAGGCCGGAAACTTATGGCCTTACCGTCTTATATAGAAGAAAACTTAAACAAGAATATGAGAAATACATGAAAAAACTACCCACATTTGTGTCGGTTCAAATTCCGTAGGTCGGTCCTGGTGATGTAGTGGTTACCATACTTGCCTCCTACACCCAAAATCGCGGGTTCGAACCCGGCCAGGACTGATGGATTTTTCCGGGTGTAAAAATCCTAAGTATGGCTTCCTTCGGAAGGGAAGTAAAGCCTTGTGCCCCGTGTCGTACATTTACGGCACGATAAAGAACCTCAAGCGTGAAAGAGAGGCCTCTGAGCAAAATTTGTTGGCCGTTTCACGCCTTGAGTTGAATGGGACGCTGATGACCTGAGATGTTAAAGAACGTCCGTAAATAAATAAATAAATAAATAAATAAATAAATAAAAATTCTGTAGATCTGTTAATTGTCATAAAAATTAAATTCGGATATCTACATCTAGGTACAGTAATTAGTCAGTAAGACATACATGAAGCAAAGTATATTACAAATAAGGGTGATATGCAGGATGTTCCATTTATTTTTCTTACCCACAATGTATTTTTTTTTTCTGATGCGTCAAACTAAAAACTGTTTCAAACAAAAGCGTTTTAACATCATGGAAGGTATATTTTTGTATCTCCATTAATATAGAGATACGGGGTAACACAACGTTCTTTTTTAAATGAAATCATGTACATTTATTCAAGAATATATTTACACTCTCCAAGAGTATTAAACATTATCACGCTGCGCTATTTTGTCAAGAAAACAGTAGAATTGGAAACTGTAAAGAGTATAAAGAAACCGAATTGTTTAATGCCTTTGGTGTACAAATTACTTACCAAGTGTAGTGCTGTAGTAGAGTTATGGATTTCATTTATTATTTCCGATTCACGTAAACACGTTGTTTTGAGAGGAAGAGGGGGAAGGTAATCCATCTCCCTTAACCTTCAAATTGTTGCTGGTTTACCTTACATGTCATTCATCAAAGTTAAGTTAGCACCGCTCTGAGCTATTGTAACTGCAGTTGTTTTTCTTACAAAATGTACACGTATGAAGAGAAAATAGAAATGCTGCTGATCTACGAAGAATGTAAGTTGGCAAATAATACTTTATGTATTGAAGAGGTTGGAGGATTTAGTTACACAAATGCGCTATAGTGCTGTTAAACAAAAGAAGTTATGCATTTATCATTTCCATATCTATTATTTTCTTAACTAAAATGATATAATGCGATACAATTTTAAATATCTGTTGTAGAGGGTAAGTGTATTCTTGATTAAAATGTACATGGTATCAAAAAGACATCCTATTCCATATCTCCTGTATTGATGGACATATAAAAAGCATATCCTCAGCAAGAATTTCCCCATGAGGTTAAAAACCTTTTTGTTAGAAACAATATTTATTTTAACGCATCAGAAAAAAAAAATCAGTGGACAAAATAATGGGACACCCGGTATAGTGCAATAATTGTTTAAATTTTACATATAATTGTGATTTATGGCCGATCCCTGAATCTGCACAGAAGAAGTTGAGAGTTGTAGAGATAGATTTCTTGTCAGGCCAGTGAGAATTTCTAATGGGGTAGAGTTTCTAAAAAGAGGATAAGAGAAATAATTAAGATAAATGTAGATCTAGATATTGATGAATATGTACAAAGTAGCAACTTATATGGTATGTGCAGGTCTAAAGTATGGAGGAATAAAGACTACTTAAATCAACATGGAACTGGAATTCTTCTGAGAGGAGAAGTAGAGGTGAAGGTGAAGGTATGTGAACCTGGTGTGAAGGTATGGAAAATCGCTTGGTCAGTGGCGTGACAAATGCAAATGAAATTTGGGAATTCGAAGACGGAGGAATGTGTTGTAAACCAGAAATATATTGATTTGGTTTTATTTTATTAAAACTAATATGAATTTACTATTTTGAAAATGGCAGATTTTTTATGTCGACCAGTGTGACATTTTAGATGCGATCTTGAAAATTGTTATTTAAATGCTCTTTTATCTTTGGGTCGAAAAGATAGAGTGTGCTTTATGTAATTACTTACAGAAATTCTCAAGCCCTCTCTGAAAAGCTTTTCAACCGCAATTCCTTCTGAATTCTTTGGGCTAGTTAAGTGCCTATGACCTTAAAGAAGTTGAGGAGTGCTAGAGAGGAAGAAGATCAAGACAATTGCTGAAATTAGTGTATGCTTTCCGAATAAATATAATAGAAAATTTATTTAGAATTTTTCGAAATTATCTTATCACTCATATTAGCTGAAGAAATAAAGCAGCAGAAGGTGAATGAAATGAAAGTATATAAGCAGGCATTTTGAATGGTGTTTAACGCCCGTTAAACTGAGGCACCACAGGCGATGGGCACTGATGATACATGAGATGAAGTGATATATTGGGAAAGGATTTTTTAAGGAAGGAAATGTTCCAGGCCTAAGTTTAGGGCATATCCCCGGCATTTGCCAGGTATGAAGACTGAGGAAAACCTGGAAAAAACCCTCAGTCAGGGAGGACGGTCCTGGCTGGATGCGAACCCCAGACCTCACGAGTCCGCGCCTTAACGAACTCGGCCACCTGCCTGGCGGTTGCAGGCAGAATGTAAGCAAGGCTGCTCTACCGTCAGTGATTCCAAGAAGGGAAGTAGTCATTGCAGAAGAATGCAAAGCATGTTTACGAGGAACTGGTTTATGTTCATATTACTGTTCGCAGTAAATGCTGAGGTAAATACATGAAAGTTCTCTCACCATTGTTACGAATACGGGCAATGAAACTTATGTTAACAGTAAAGTATTCCAAAGAGGGGAGAGGGGGGAGAAGGTAGAAACAAAAGACACCTATGAATGTTTCTCGGTCTACATATTTTGTGTTCGTTGTGAAGAGTAGATGGTGATTTTGAGAGTTGCGGGTTTGAGTCCCGCTTCTTGCACGGACAATGATATAATATGTTTTAGCGCTCATATTTAATTTGTAGGGAGACGTGCTTCTGAAATGTTAGTTAATAAACTATTGTTACACAGTGCTATAGGTATGCATGTTTTAGTCTGCTCATGAGCAAAGGGCTTCACAAAAGGTACATTCATTTCTATTCTGCCCTTTGGTGCATAATTTTTATTTTACACTAAGGAAAGGAAAATGTACTACACAGCTTATGACACCATCGTCTTTACGTCACGACAATTACAGTGGGTGATTGATATTAAGCGGTGGAAATCTTAATAAGACATAACATTAGCAAAGCTTGTAACGCCAACGATCGCATATTTTAAAGATTATCCTAGTTATTTATTTTCATTGCAAAGGAATTTGTATAGCTTAGACACAACATGGGGATTAAATGTTTAAAACCACGAGCAAATATGCTGATAATTAATTCTCGTTCACAGAATTTCAGAGTTCAATTCCAAACACAAGTATTTGAAACAACTAAACACAATTATATTTTCAAATCGATTTTCTTCATTAATTTTACTACCTTCTTAACATCGCCCACCATATCGTGCGTCGGTTAGGGACCGTGAATCCTGACCGTCAGGCGTCTACTCACCTTATTCCTTCCTTTTGTAGGCGTCCCACTATGGGCGAAGGCACAAATAACCAGCCCTTGACTAAGCCTGAACTACCGACACTACCCTAACGATACAATACAATCCAAAGGTGGAAATTAAAGCAGATGGCTAGCAGCGATACCCAGCACAAGTAAGCTTCATGCTAATCTCATGTTTAAATATTATACACCAATAAAAGAATTATATTTCGTTAGAAACAAAATTACTTACACGTGTTTGGTCGTTCTTCAAATTCAAGTCGCTTTTTTGAACAGAAACTTCGTACTGTAATAAAATTGGAGTTTAATAAACGGGTATAGGCCTGAAGTGTTTCCAATAGACCGGTTTTTCTAAACCGACACCCTTCCATTGTATAATGGAAGTACAAATACTACTTTAACGCCCCAGCATCATCTGGCTAGGAGCCAGCACCCCTGGTTGGGTGATCTTAGCTACCAACAGCCTCTCCTACTCTGAGTCCAACCCATTCGAAAGATTTTCCGTATATGGGGGTATCAGTGGTGCTTCGGAATTTGCAAAGCTCGCACCACGGTACCCCAAGTTGGTAGCAAGTTCAATAATAAGTTCCCCAGTGCCTTACCACTAAGAGGCAATTTTCGAATGTTGCAGATCACTGCAAATGTTTCTTCGAAATGCGAGATAAGGTTGATACAGAATATCGGCAAATCAAGATGTATAAAAGCAAAGAATCGATATCCCTAGATCGATACTTGCCAAACATATTTATACGATCTCATATTCTTTTTAAGTTTAATAACTGAAAGTAAAATATCTACACTTTATTTACTCATGAAAATGTACATAATTTTTCTATATAATCTGCTCCCTTTTCAATGCACTTGGTCCAGTGGTCCAAGAAGAAGTTTTTCGGTTGGTCGTGAAGTTACTTTTGCCCCGCTTCTTAAGTTTGTGATAAAACGATGAATGTGCAAAGCATTCTTGAGCGGCCCGAACATATGAAAATCGTGGGAGCCAGATCTGGACTGTAGGGAGTTTCAGTACTTCAAAACCCAACTTGATGGTTTGAAGATGTGGTGTGTGCGGGCGGGCGTTTTCATGCAACAACAACACTTCTGCCAAGCTCGTCATGATTTGATGGGTAGAACCTGACTGATGTTTTAAGAAGACGGTAGCTGATCGATGGTGACGCGCCTATCCGCCAGAACCATCTCTCGAGCTTATTGAATCTTGTGTTGGAGGTTGACGGGATTCCCGCTGTCTCTTTGTGGATCACATTTGTCCAGCCACTCTTAAACATTCTCGATCCACAAAAAAAACCACTTTTGCATGGTAAAGCATTTTCCGCATGCTCAGAAGGCAGTTTGACAACCTAAAGGTGTGTTAGGAAAATGTAGATAATTTTTGATTCGCCCTTTTATAAACTCAGTAAAATTGTATAATTGAAGCTTTTATACTTAATTCAGTGAACACAACATAATTATTTAATGCAAAGTAAACGGGGACTATTCATGTGTTGTCTTTAGTTGTCTATTTGTACTTTCTTTATCCGTTATTTTACTATTTAAGAAATAATCATGTGCTAAATTATTATATATAACAAATTTATCCATTTAGCTACGTATTTAACTTTTTCGATTGTTATGGGCGTTGTCCGTGATACAGAAACAGAGAAAGTTTCTATCTTCGAATATTTTTACCTTTGATCTCTATTTTTATTAACAGACTGTCACGCATTCCTAAATTATAATATTTAAAATATCTTTTAACTCTTTGGTTTGTTGCAATTTTTTAACTTATCATGCCATTTATCATAAAGTTCTAATAAACTTAACAGCGTAAAGCTATTTAAATATCACCGAAAATGTGAACATATAACGCTATAAAGGTGTATATATGTTATTATATTTACGAGAATATACAATACATGTAGCTTTTTATGGTCTAAAACGTAGGTCCTACCTTTTACAGGATTTCAGTATGGTATTGTCAGCAAATATTGATGTTTTTTTAAATGCAGTTTGTTGTTAAAACAGTATATCCAATGAAGCTCGTTATCTGCTCCCTTTAAACCTGTCACTGCCTGATGGGTGGAATAGATAGCGATTGGTGAATTAAAGCATGGCGGCAAGCTTTGTAGTGGTTTGAACCATAATATACGTACATACATACCTGCTGATGTTAAGGCAGACCGCTGTTGTTCTGTTTATCTCCCATATATTGTAGAGAAATTATTGAATTTAAGTTCAAATTATAGTACGGTAACATTCATTTAAATATATTTATTGTTCTTAAAGAGCAACAAATGAACATTTTAATTACAGAATTTCATTTTTACATGCTTTAACTCAAGTTCCTCAAGGTGTGTAATAAACTTTATGCGGTTCTTTCTCTTTTATAGACACCATACCCACTGCGGAACTCAGTGGTCATATGAACAACAGAAAAGCGTAGAATTTGTTATTAATGCCAGATGTAACCCCACAATTATTATCGTTTTATAAATGTTATTGTATCTACTCTTCCTTCCTAAGTGTCCCTTTTATTGTACTAAAATTACATTAACATCTGTGAAGTATTTTATTCATATTATCATCAATTAAAAATATAATATCCTAGCTATGAAAGGACACAGACTTGTTTCAAAGTTTTGTCACGTATTATTATTTTTATTCTAAACGGAGTTTTGATCGCACTGTCAATACTTTTGTTTTCTTAGTTGAGCTTTAAAATTTGTAACTACTGCTTAGTAACACATTGATTTTTTGGATATATTGTTCTTTTTTGTAATATTAGTTGACAATTTGAAAACGGGTTATAATAATCATATACAGACTTTCATTTCATTACTTCCCAGCCTATGTAAACATAAACGCCTCAATTTTGATATTAAGGGGGAAGTTTAAAACCAATGTTGAAATTTTAGATTTCACCTCTCACCCCCAGCTCCTTTCACTTAAAAATTTAAAATTGCACGCGTACATATTGATGCTTAAGTTTTAAACAGGAGTACTTGCTATCATGTCCTCTTTTTTTTTTTTTTTTTTTTTTTTTTTTTTTTGTTTTTGGTATGGCTGTCATTTGTGTCATTTGTTTGAATTTTGGCACAATAACACGTAAAACTACAGAGTATTTAATGTTACAGTTCTCTTTTGGTATTAATTTATTTCAAAATTGTGTACATTCGTATACAAAGTAAGAAAGAATAGAATTGGGTGCATTACTCAGAGTTCCGAAACAGATACCGTGTTATTGTAAGGTTAATAATTGTAATTTACACAAAATATCTATTTTTTTATTCTGTCTAAATTAAAAAATTACAAAAACCCAGTTTTCCAGTCAATAATATGATAAAAATTGCATATTTTGCAGGTTTAAGCGTCAAAAAAATATGGATGACATTTTAAATTTCAAAGCGGGAATAGTTCTTCAGTCAGTCAGTTAATTAGTGAGTTAGCGAGTTAATGAGTTAGTTGATTAGTTGATTAGTTTTTTTTAATCTCCCGTTTGAACTACTGCGGCTTCACAGGAGGTAGTTGGTTAGTTAGTTAGTTTATTAGTTTAGTTCATTTAGTTTAATTAGTGAGTGAATGAATGAGTGAGAGAGTTAGTGAGTGAGTTAGTGAGTGAGCGAATGAGAGAGTGAGGGAGTTAGTGAGTGAATTAGTAAGTTAGTGAGTTATAATTTGGACAAGTTAGTTGTAATATTAAAAACGGTTTATATGATGTAAAATTACACCTATTAATATTACAGTAATTTCGGACCTTGTTACTAATCTACTTAATGTCTGTTCGTTCCTATACCACTGTGAAGCTATTGATTGATTAACAAAACTATTACATTAAGTAGTCAATAGTTTTTATAATATTATTCTGCCCAAATTCACACAACAATAAGAATAGTTCAGGTGGTCGCACTCTTTATTATGAATAAAGGATGTGGCACAACTCATTCTCTTTAAAATTAAATCATTAAGAAATAAGGGTGCTATATGAAATTTCAAAATCTTTGGGTGAAAGTGTGAAATCTAAAATTTAATGAGCGTTGGTATTAAATTTCGCTGTTAATAACTAACTTAGTAGTTTTTTGTTTAAATTAAATTAATTTTAAGTAGGTAGTTATTCAGACTGGAAAGTTAAGCCTTATTATAATTTTTATTCCAAGTTTATAAAAGTTTTCCATATTTTATACAAATGTTTCATATTTTTTTACTATATAGGCGATATGCTGCATCTTTAGCGTACTTCTTTACTTACACACACACACATGGTTGTACTTGTTTATGTTTTAATGCATTTGAATATATGAAAAGTGACAATTGGAGGAATTAACTCATTTTAATCACAAAATTAAAATCATAGCACAAACAATAAATTTATATAATTCTAAGAAAACGATAATTGTGGTTCTAAAAGATTACTTTTAACCATCGTGCTCTTCTCTTTTGTTGAGTTGGACTAAAACTGTGTAATGTACAAGCTTCAATAATCATGTCCGATCTCACCCAGTCCTATCACTTTCGTCTAAATTACATACTGCCACCAGATATCTGGGGCTATTCACCAGTATTGCCACGGTTTCCTTCACATCAAAGATTGAAAATAAACTATGAACATTTTCTGTTTCTCCTATTATTAAGAATATCTGAGGGTATCTTAATTAATAAATGAAGATAAATTAATAAATTATCTACTATTATTTCCACACCCTATCTCATTTAACACTAAACATATACACACCTATTGAAAGAGGCTGCAGAGACGTGACAATGTTGTTTTACTCAACTAACTCTGAAACACCTCATTCCTTATGCATAACAGATTAAGATAATTATCATTAATTAGTAGCTGGACAACTTTAATATGTTAGTTCCAGGGGAAAAATCAAAGTTTGCTCCATATTGCACACACACACACACACACACACACACACATAGAATGGTAACTCCCGTTTTTACTACTGAGGCACCACAGGCGGTACTATATAATGTTATATCCATTTATACTGCGATATAATATTTAATGATAATTTGTTTTTTCCGGTGTTGTTTAGGTGTTTAGCAGTTTATGGGGAGTCGTCTGGGTACATGAATTTCAAATTCAAGTATTGACATATTACAATTCCAATTGTACATTCATAGCAATATGTCATCTGTCTTCACGTCTTTCTTTTCTTTTGCATCTAGTGTTTTATATATTTTTGATTTTGTTGTATCCTCGGCCATATTATACTTTAGGACAATAGAAACGCTGTTTCATACCTGATATATTGCCACAACCCTGTCTCCCTAACTCATGTATAATTTGGTACATGTGTGTATGATTGGGGTTTTAAAAAAAGAATCTAGTACAGGATAAGCAATATTCTAAGAACTGTTGTACATGGTTATTTTGTATCTTTAGAATTGAAGAATTGGACGTTTTTATTAATGTTGTTGTTATTAATTTCAGAAATGAAGTAATAGTATACAAGAACATGAACGGTCTTGCGACCCATGCGACTTTGGGTGCAATGTATGTATAACTAGTGTAACTGGAACAATAAACACTACTGCTACTATTAGTACTAATTCACAAATACTTACATACTAAAATACGAAACATAGCTTTACAATGGTTTACAATGTTCAGCTTATTTAAGAAATACCCGCTTGGTTAGAAAATTGAGAGGAATTTTGTTAAAACCAAAAACTTTTGTTGTTCTCTTATGCATATTATGAAATTTATTATACACTTTTCAAAAATGGTCAACTAGTTAGATATAGTTACTAACGTGCCTTAGCGTAGGTTTTAAATTATTATCGTTAGCTGGCTTAACCATAGAGGAAATATGTGGCACTCCGAGTAATACTTTACTACTGACTTCTCAAATACTGTCATGGAGGGAGAACCCCAACAATTTCACATTCAAATTTGAAGTAACGACATCCAGACTCAACAGTTTTTTACGGTTTTCTCTTCTCTCCCAACAATAATAACTGAAGAAACTACAATGTAAATGCTGCAGTATTCCAAACGTTACTTTTACGAGCTTCTGCATATCACCTGTTCTAAACTATTGTATAGAGAGACGGAAGATGAGGGCTGTTCAATAAAACATGATCATACTTTTTTGATAACTTATTTTTACTCATCCATATAATTTTATGGTCTTTCTCAAACTAGTCCCCTTTAGATGCAGTGCACTTGTTTCAGCGTTTCTGCCGGTCCTCAAAGACATGCTGACAGGTCCTTCAGAATCGCCTCCACAGCCTTCGCCACTTCTGATGATGGAAAAAGCAAAAAATTACTGGAGACTAAATCTGGTTTATAGGAAGAGTGAAGGACACACTTCACAATGCTTTTTGTGAGCTGTTCCGCAATGTGCAGCCGTGCGTTATCATGGTGTAGCATTCAACTTGTGTTTCGGAAATGTGGCCTTTTGTATGTGATAAGAGCTTGTAGATATTTCAACACATGTTGCAGTTATCTGCAGGTACGACATGCTGGTAAATTACTCATTGAAAATTGAAAACTGATGACCATAACTTTCCCAGTTGAAAAATCACTTGGGGCAAGGGGGTGTTGATGAGAATTTTCACTCAGAACGTTGCTGCTGGCTCTTAAGATCGAAATGATTTAACCATTCACCAGCTTGAAAGATTCTGTAACGTCATCTTCAATTGCACGCGAATCATGGCATTTTTATGGGAATCAGCAGTCAACATTTATAATGTACAATCACCTACGTGTGGGTGGCACGCAGTGAACGTTTCAGTATTCCTGAAAGGGTTCTTAATGTTGCTGGACGATTCTTTCTCAGAATGACAGCAGTGCATCTTCCTTTGAAACTGATTGTCTTCCCTCCTAAACATTGTAAACCTTCTTCGAGGTGTGTTTTATGAAAAAAAAATAATAATAAACTGTCCATATGCCTCAGTTGGAGATGTAAAGAGTTTCAGAGCAAGATATCGTTCGTACGGAACTGAAAATGTCTCAACTTGTACACCTGTCACGGACGGGTTCCCCAAATGACAACAATGTATCATATGTACCATTACGTATTAAGCTAACTAAATATTGTAAAGTTAAATTTTACACCCAGAAATTAAGCCTGTAAAAAATTATGTTCGTTTCTTTATTGAGCAATCCTGGTATAAAGGTAAAAGCAGTTGCCATGGAAAATAGTGCATAGTTTTCTTTTAGTTGGGTTTAACGCCCGTTTTCACTACAGAGGTATCACAAGCGGTGAACATTGGTGATACATGAAATGAAATGATTTATTGGTAAAGGATTTAATAAGGAAGGAAACGTTCCAGGCCTAAGTTTAGGGTACCTCCCCGGCATTTTCCATTTATGAGGACTGAAGATAATCTGAAAAAAAAAAAAGCCCTCTGTCAGGGAGGACGGTCCTGGCGGGAGTCGAACCATAAACCTCCCGCTCACGATTTCGCGCCTTAACGTACATGGTTTGATAAATGAATCACAAGTACTGGATGCCTTGCTTTTAGTGAATCGTGTATTGGGGTCTCAGATTTTGAAAATTTTCCATGAAATTGTTGTGAATAAGACTTTAGAGACATGAGGCAATGTACAGAAAGATTGTAGAGACATCTTCCAAATATCTGGATTACATTACGTCTAGAATCAAAATAAATAATGAACAGAATTAAGAACAGTGACACTCCCCATCTAAAAATTCATATATACAATTAGTTTTAAGGTTTTTGTATTAGACATATATAAGGTAATTATGATATCTGCTTGGATGAAAATAAAATTCTGTAAGAAGTGTGACAGAAAATTTAGCAGAAGCGTAATAACATATTCTAAGATATGCTATTACTGAAGAAAAAACCCGCCCCGAATGATTTTCATAAAATTTATGAACTTATTTTTTTTTAAAAGAAATGTACAGTTTACCTAGGGAATATGTTTATTTTTTAAAAATGATGTTGAAAATAAAGGTTAATAAATACTGTAAAGAGTAATTTACAGACCAAAAAGAAAAATCGGAGTACTTTATAATTCCAATTACAATTGTTAATTTGTCAGAACTACTAACTATAGTATGGACAATAGTCGAAGTAAAAATTGAGAAAGTACAAAGATTAATATTATTATAGTAATAATTTCGTTAAGCTTATAAAAATGAATGCTAATAAGTCAGCTTTTTCTAACAGCCAAAATAAACTTAAATGAACGGAATGAGCATCACGAGGTAATCTGTTAAAAAATCTAAGGCCTTTTGAAAGAACAGTTTTTGGTTTTATTCAATTTCACATTGGGCACTAATATGAGGTGATTGTTCCTAGTAGCATAAGCACGGCTATCATATTGACACTGTAATTGATATATATATTAACTATAGCAATTTAATTAAAATACATTGATTAATAATATTTAGATACATAATTCAATAAATAGAGGACGACTGTACGCATTATATGAAGAAAAGGCTTCTCCCACTATAATAACATTTTAATAACTATAGATTCATTACCCCAAAAGTGTAAACCTTAAGATAGAATATTATGTAAAAAAAAAGTCATAATAAGAATTCACTACATAATCCATAGATACAAGTTATCTTAGTCAATAAATAACACGAGAGAACTTTACATAAACTGAATCAAAGTGATTGTCCCAAGTTAGCTTAGAATTCATGGTAATACCAAGTGATTTGGCATGGTGAAATAATAATGGTAAATTTGTTTTAAAGTAAAAAGAATTAAATAAGTATTATCATTATTCAAATTTAAAATTTATAGAAGCAGCAGTCAAAAAAGAATTCTAGGTGCTGCCAATAACTCATCATATACAAGGGTAAGTCCAACAAGTTTCCGGCCTTGCCGATAAGGATTATCGCCTTCTCAAAACGTTTATCTGGTGTCATCCTTATCTGTTAAGCAAATAATTGCAGCTGTAACTTCCGCTCCACTGTGTTCAGTGGTTCAGATATAGTTGCATAAAGAAGGCTATGTTAGATAGAAGATTGTGACATATTCAAAATGGAGTATCCAGTATTGTTAAATTCTTCACAAAAGGGGGACTTACTCCAAATGAAATTAAACAGCGATTGGACGGTGTATTTGGGGAAGCATTCCCCTCATATTCTACCGTAAAAGAATGGGCCAAACTTTTTCGAATGGGTCGAGAAAGCATTGAAGACGAAGACCGTGTAGGTCGGCTGTTGGAGGAACTCACTCCTGAAAACATCGCTCTTGAGGAAGGAGAAATTATGGAAGACCAGCGACTTACAGTTATAGAAATAACAGCAAGTTTCTAAAACAACAGTCCTTCGAATTATTCATGAACATTTAAACATGAATAAAGTTAGTGCCTAGACTTCTTTCCTCAGTCCAAAAGCAGCAACGAGTCATCTGTTGTCAGGTAATTTTGGAGCATGCCGTGGCAACGAGAAAGGAGTTCTGCAAACCATTACTACAGAAGATGAAACTATGGTTCTCTACTATGATTCCTTGTCCAAAAGAGGATTAATGGACTGGCGTAAACCTGGCGAAGCACCGACCAAGGTCACTCAGTCAGTCCAAAAGAGCATGGCCAAAATCGTTTGCGACTGTGAAGGAATTCTCTTCATTGACTTCAAGGATAGGAACACCACAGTAAATGGGGAGTGCTATGCTGGCCTACTGCACAGACTACGTGCTTCCATCAAAGAGAAAAGACGAGGAAAGCTTAGTGGTGGTGTGTGCCTTCTTCACGACAGCACGCCTGTGCACACAGTTCTTGTTGCAAAGGAAGCTGTGAAGAAATGTGGTTTCAAGGAGATAGACCATCCGCCCTACAACCCAGATCTAGCTCCCAGTGTCTGTTACCTCTTCTCAAAACTCAAGGACCTTCGAAGAAGGAAATTTGAGTTTGACGAACAAGTGTTGGATGCTATTTATTCCATTTTGCAAACAAGACTTCTGACTCTTTGGAGGGAAGGTTGAAATGTTAATTCAAAGATGTGAGGCGTGTATTGCAATAAAGGGTAACTGTATTAAAAAGTGAAATATAGTTTTTGCATTATCATAACAAGAAACTGGTTAGGCCGGAAACCTATGGACCTACCCTCATACATGAGAGATCCGTCACAGTAAATAAAATGGACTTACAATTCAAATTATAAGGAGAATCAATAAATATCAGCAAAAATAAAAAAGACCTAATACGGAGCCCTGCGAGGCGCCAACATTTTTGTCTACAATCTGCACGATAAAATTCTATTAATTTTAATTCATTGCCTCTAATGCCACGATAAAAAGGCTTAGAATAAATGGTCAGATGGGATACACAAATTAATGTTAGACACAACTATAGTACTATCACAATTATTTTCAAACCCCGTAACTAAGAGCTGTATCAGACATTCAAATGTATTTAAAGAAGTAACTTTGATCTAAAACCAAATTAGGACACTCAGAGGAAAATTTATTCGATTGTAAATAATTGTTAACTGTCTACTCTATGTAATCTCTAATATTTTTAATAGATAGGACAGTCGACATAGGTCTGTCACTGTCAAAATTTAAGATCACCTTTTTTTTTAACACAGGAATAAATTTAGATATTTTAAGAGAACAGGGAAAGATACCGGTGATCAAATATTGATTGATACATAATGTTAAATGATCAATGATATAAGGAGTTACAGTGTTGATTAATTCACTATTTGGTCCATAAATATCTTTACATTTTGTACCTTTCAAGTGCTAACAGTATTGTGAACTCTGCATTGTGTAATATTTCTCAAGCAAAAACTATTGGTGATTCAACATTAGAATATAAATTCATGGAAATTCGCGCTTAAAGGCTCTATGTTGGTAGATTCAGCAACGTTTGACAACTTGATTCAAAGTAATGGAATGTAAATACGTTACGCTCCTAAAAACCTCTTCCATCAGTCTGAAATACGACGTCATAAGTATTATAGTACTGCATCTATAAAAAACTGGCTTTCAGTTACATGTATTTTTCCAGCTCAGTTTTGATTCATTTGTGCGCACTGAAGGCGCAGGTAGACACAATTCCGAAGTTGCATATTCTCCAGCATTATGTCATATCTGTGTAAAAGCGGTGACTATAATTCCGTTGTTTATGTTTTCCCTGTCTCTTTCACTCTATACAAACACACAACGTATTCGCTTGTAAGCTGTGGAAAAGTTTAAAACTGGTTATTTACTGTCGCTTTGACTGCATTGGTGTTATCGTAATATGTGTTGCTTTATATTCAGTTCTCTTTTTGTCTCACAGATCCCCTTATCTGTACAATAACCTCCTCCCAAAATTTAAAGAATGAAGGGTAGCATTCTTTTTTTTTATTAAGAAACACGTGTTCGCTAACACATTATTGAGCTCTGCATTCAAAAAGTCAGACTTGGATAAATGTTTTACCATAAATAAAATTCCATTTCTAACAAATTAGCGCAAACATCGTTTAACAGAATTAAACGTTTACATTGAGCTTGCATTTGTCAACTGGGGGGACTTGACTCGCATCCTAACATTAAAGGGCGTTAAATTGGGTGAACGCGCTGGCCAAACGACGGGTTCTCTCATCCTATTCAAAGTTTCCCATGTCTCCTCAATGCTGAAACCACGTGTTTCTCCGCTCAGCAGGCAATGGTACATTGTGAATCAGGTCCGGAAGTGTGTTGTACTTTGACCAGAACACAAATATACATGTGACTGCAGAGTTACAGAGAAGACAGACCGAATGCACACTATAGAGTAATAACAAACTGCTACAATAGTGTCACAAAGCGAATAAGGAGCTCTTCTAAAACCAATGCTTCAGGGAGATGTCAGCGAACATAACAAAAAGATCCTCTCTGTGTGATCTGTCATACCTCAAGGCTTATCGCTGAGCCCTGCTACACTCTGTATATTCTGCTATTTTTATTGCCTTTTAACAGCAAATGATACTTTAAGAGAAAGGGATCTCTGATAAGGAAAGATCCAACCCGGCATTTGGGCTCCTTATCGAGAAAACCACCAAAAACTCTAATGAGGTTAGCCGACACCAGGAATCAACTCTCCCTAACACCAGTCTCATTGTTACCCCTTAGCCAACTTGTTCGATTTTTGGCTGCTGTTAAAGTTATAAAATAAACATGGTCGTTCGAAAATATCCATAATCAGGTTCAACACATGTTAACCAGAATGTATAAATTCATTTGCATTCGCATCATGACAAGAATAAAAGAAACAAAATTGACGTGAGTCATATTATGACAGTTTCTATTAAAATCCTCGTTTAATTTAAAAGCGGTATGGCTTGATGCCAACTCCACGCTCTATCCCAAGCCATATATGATTAAAACGATCAGCACAGCAAAGTGAAACATAATCAGTTAAAACTCGCTTTATGCATCCCAAAGACTTTTATATTTACATCTCTGCTAATCTAAAGAAAGCATTTCATTTAAAATCACCCATTAGGCCACATAGCTAGGAATAGGTCTCTACGTACTCTATAATGATTATTTCGATATTTGAGAGATTTCAAAAATATGATTTTCTTTAACACTGATTTATCAACAACTAATTTTGAATTTTTCATTACTATGCAACTGTCGTTTCCCGGTGCCGGTGAGACCATCTGCTAGAGGCTCGGAGGCTGAGCAGGAACCAAGGGATGTTGGATGGCCGTGCGGTAAGCCGAAAGATAGATGAATAGGTTGGTCACTTAAGTATTGAAACACAACATCGACTTCTTTCTAATAAGAATTTATTTATCGAGGAATAATGGTAGAATATTAAGGCAAGTGAGATCTTTCTAAGTCCCGAGGAAAGGATTCAGGATGATATTCAAAGTATCAGAATAACAAGAAAAGCCAAGACAAGGAAGCTCCATAACAGGCAATACGTACAGTTTTTCGCATTGTTGTGCTCCCGAGAGATCATTTCTGGGGTCTTATATAGTCCTTCGTGCAACTAGGGTGGCTCGAAGCAGACATAGGAATAATTCAAGAGTGTCTGGCTATACTTGCCAGACGCTCATAAATTGGAAGGTAGTTGTTCGGTCTGGACTTAATGTATGTCTGTATGAGAGAGACTTAACTATCCTTCAAAATAAATATGCCAACTCACTTCGTTATTTCCGCTTATTGCGAGATTTACTAATGGGTGTCGAGGTCAGAGATCGCCCATATTCCCTTCTAAAACACTTAGGATATTAAACATATCTGAAGGAGCGACAAAACTGTACACTGGAATAATAAACACGAGAGAAATTTGGATAGAAAGGACATGTATCAAACGTGGGGAGACAAATTGTAGGTAATAAACATGCCCTGAGATGTACAAAATATGTAGAAGTAAAAGAGTTTCTTCCACTTCATTCAAAACATTGGGGAAAATGCTTATACTTGGATGAAGCAGTTGTATCAGTGGCACGTGGTGTATGCGACAGAACTACTTCATTTTTCTTCGTGAATCACAGTTCCCCATTTATTGAAGTACAGTTCCGAGAATTTTTAGAATTTATAAAGCTTGATCGTATTACATTCGAAGAGAAATACAAATTTAAAGGAAACTAACACCCCCCTTCAATTTTTTTCCTTGATGTTCAAGACCTGCATTTTCTGTTTGCCTTATTATTCACGGATCAAGTTACTTTTATCAAGAGTAACTATTTTATCAAGAGGTCAAAATTATATTCAACGTTGAAAGGAAAACATTAGCAACAATTTAACATAAATGTTTTATGAAAAATATTTGTTGACACCACTAATTGACATTTTTTACTCTTCCTGCAAAATTGACGGGAGAATCACATTAGGAGTTATTATCCGATAATTTTAATAAGTTTCTGCAATTTCGAATTAATGTTTGCCATATATGATTGATACATGCATGGTCCTATACCATTACATTTTTGAGTTGCTGCCAACAATATTTTATTTAAACAATTTGAAAACAAATTAATAAAATATGGAGTTCAGTGATCTGTCTGCTCGTTTCCTTTCGAATTTTACTTGCAGGAGCATTTGAAGATCATTGTGTACTCACCCTCTAATAAGAATATTAGAAAATTTCCCTAGCACGTAGAACGGGGACGTGGAGATAACGCAAACGCTAGAGAGAGCTGCACAAAATGAAATAAATGTTTATTTCAGAGTGTCAATAAGTTTTTCCCTTTATCTCTTCTTCCAGCAGAATAACAAACTGCATAATCATCTGGAATGCTGTCATTAAACATTCTCAGACAGTGTGTTGTCATCACTTTTTGTACTTTAAACCTTTGACGGGTGTCATCACTTCTGATATAGACTAATGCTGAATGGCCTTCAACTTCCCCTTTTCTGATTTCAGTTTATGTAATTTATTTATTTATTTATTTATTTATTTATCAATTAATTATTATTATCATCATCATGTGTTCCTATAACATTATGTAGATCCTTTCGGACTGTAAATTTTGTAGTTTTCTTCGTACCATAGTTTTTATTGTTTTAATTAAGAAAATAATGGATCTGACTACTGTGAGTATATTATTTTATTAGACATTTAGTCTTCTTCAAAGGGGTAAACTGCACTCAGGACAAAACACAGAGCAGAGCACACAACAATGTAACCCCGAACAGACTGATGTATACACAAGAGCGGTTGCCAGTTATTAGATGAGAGACTATCATCCATACACAGAGAATGTTATACCCTCGCTTACATTGCTATTGTCTAATTGTTCCTCTAGTATAATTATTGCTCTCTTTTGCTATTATTTTTATTCCTGTCAACCCAGGTTTTCAAAATATATGAAATATAAAATTCAGTGGCTATTTTACTAAGTTCATTTTCGTCTTCGGTGTCATCTCCCACACATATTATATTATCTTTTCATTTTGAAAATCCTGAACTGAATATTATTTCTCTGCCCGAGCTGTCTTTTCAACATATTTCCTCTACAAATTCCAATCTAACTCAATCATATATTGAAGCACGCGTTGCCACTCGATGAAGGGTTTACATTTAATTTCCTCGTTGGTTTTTTTTTTTTTTTAAGTTAGGATTCTTTATAATAATTAAGCTTTCTTATAGGGCACACTATCGATGATGCATGCACGAGCATTTAATTTCGGAAACGGCTGAAAAGTAATCGATCAGCATATGACCTGGAAAGGTAGTTTTTAAGTACGGGAGAATATAATTATTTGACACTTACATTTATTTTATTATTATAAAACTACTCACCTATGGTGCTTTTAATTACTTGTGCCAACAGCAACTACACATAATATTCCAGTAACCTGGCAGCATTGCTAGTTCCATTAGATACGTTTTAACATGTGAAAGTATAAAGGTTAAGTATGTTAATGAAATTGATAGTGATATAATTAATACTACAATATTCTGTATATTAAATCCCAAAAATTAAAATTGGATTAACATTCCAATATACGTGCGTAGGTTCAAAAGCTTCCGGCCTAACAGTTTTCTAGGTATGATAAAGACAAAACCTATATTTCACTTTTCAATATAGCTATCCTTTATTACAATACACTTCTCACATATTTGAATTAACATTTCAACCCCCTCCCCTCCCAAAAAATAGTCAGAAGTCTTGATTGCAAAATAGGCATAAACAGCATCCATCACTTCTTCCTCACACCTAAATTTCCTTCCTCGAAGGTCCTTCTTGAGTTTTGAGAAGAGGAAATAGTCACTGGTAGCTAGATCTGGACTTAGGGTGGATGGTCTATCTCCTTGAAGCCACATTTCTTCACAACTTCCTTTGCAACAAGAGCTGTGTGCACAGGCGCGTTGTCGTGAAGAAAGCGCACACTACCACTCGCTTTCCTCGCCTTTTCTCCTTGACGGAAGCACGTAGTGTGTGCAGTAGGCCAGCATAGTACTCCCCATTTACTGTGGTGTTCCTCTCCTTGAAGTTAATGAAGAGTATTCCTTCACAGTCCCAAAAGATTGTGGCCGTGATCTTCTTGGATGACTGAGTGACCTTGGTCTTTAGAGACGGTTCTTCCACAGGTTTACGCCACTCCATTGATTCTCTTTTGGACAAGGGACAATGGTTTACAGAACTTCTCTCTAGTTGCCACGGCAGAGCTCCAAAAATGCCTGACAACAGATGATTCGTTGCTGCTTTGGGACTGGACTGAGGAAAGAAGTCTAGGCATCCATCTTGCACTTATTCATGTTTAAATGCTCATCGATGGTGAGTGAATCTTAAGAGAGAATAACGTCCTAAAATTTAAAAGCGATCTAACCCTGATGAAAGCTACTTCCTTTAAAACACCCGGCTTAACAGGCTTAGGGTAAAGTTGTGACGTCATGACACTTCCGGACTATTTGATGTTATTGTAAGCCAATGCAACATGGCAGGAAGGCGAGAGGAAGGAAAACAGGTATTTGGCACAACAGCGCATACAAATGTGTGCACCAACGGCACGTAGAAGGGCCAAACCAGTTCAACTGGGTTTAAGTTACAATAATATGGGAGTAACCTGAGTACTTCATGACCACGAGATTTTGCAATTCCATTAACAGGTTGCTGTCTTAATGATTTCTATAAGTGTCACCTTAACAGGATGGTCCAAGTAATCATTTTGCACTTGTAGTCTTTCACTGATAATTGCAGGCAAGCAATGATTAAGGTTAATATTCAAAGTTAAATTGGACAAGTGCTTAGTCGTTATACCTTTATATATGTAAGTTGCAGATAAGCGTGGTTGTTAAGGTTCTGAGTGCTGCAGTAATAGTTGCAAGTACAGCATACACCAATGAGCAGCTCAGGAAATCTAATCGTGGAGACAGACTGGGAAGAGATATTCTTCCATTATCAAATGGGTGAACAATCAATATGCCTTACACATTGTTGCTTAACAGAAATACAATGTAGAAAAAGTGATTACAGACCTCAAACAAATGTTGTCAAGAAATATACCTTTTTAAATGAAAAACTTTTACAGTTGTTTTATCGAATAATAGTAATGAAAATAATAATAATACTAATAATATTGATCATTTTGTAATTTTTATTTTGTGGGACGATGAAGATTGAACGCCAAGATTGCTTCAAACGTTCACATTTGATAACACGAGAGCTGTACAGCATTATCCTCTTCATCATGAAGTGTTTACAATTAGCTGCGGAGTCCATGTGACCTGCTGAAGCAGATGAATTAAAACATCCTTTCCCGGAACACAGTGATACACTAAATTGAGCATCTAAGTAAAGAAGTTGTAAGGCAATTGTGTCGGTCCTAGTGGTGTAGTGGTAACCATGCTTGCCTTCTAAACCCATGATCGCGGGTTCAAACCCGGCCAGGGTCGATGAATTTTTTCGGGCGTAAAAATCCTAAGTAGGAAAGTAAAGCTGTGGGTCCTGTTTCGTAGATTTACGGCACGATAAAAAACCTCAAGCCTGAAAGAAGAGATCTCTGAGCAAAATTTGTCGTCCGTTTCACCTCCTGATTTGGATGGGACGCTGATGACCTGAGATGTTAAAGAGCGTCCTTAATTAAACCAAATCAAAAACGAAAGGCAAAGGATAGGAGTTTATTGCATATTCTATTTGTGTGGCCGAGTGTACTGATACAATGATTATTGCTCATGTAGTAATCTTTATTCGAGAAACAGACAAAAATCTGAATACAGCGAAAGAAATTCTAGATATAGTTTTCATGAAAGAATCAACAAAGGTTGAAGAAATGTTCTGTGCCCTTACGGAAAGATAGAAAGTTGGTAATTTTTGGGACTTGCCAGTTTCAGTTGCCAGGACGGCGCCGATTGTTGGTTCGTTTTAGTTACGGACGCTCTTTAACATCTCAGATCATCAGCGTCCCATTCATTCAAGGCGTGAAACGGCCAATAAATTTTGCTCAGAGGTCTCTTCTTTCGCACTTGAGGTTCTTTTACTTGCCATAAATCTACGACACATGACCCACGGCTTTACTTTCCTTCCGAAGGAAGCCACACTTAACGATTTTTACGCCCGAAAAAATCCATCGGTCCTGGCTAGGACTGAACCCACGATCTTGGGTCCAGGACGGTGCCGAAGCTATGGAAGGCCGTAATATCAAGTTTGTAGGGCTTTTAAAATAAAATTTGCCTGCAGGTCAACAAATGCATTGTATACAGAGTGTTATTCGTCAGGAGGCGTTATGTGCAAAATCTCAAAAGCGTCTTAAGTAATGTGGTACAAAGTGTTAACTTCTTAAGAACGACAGAACTCAGCCACAGGCAGTTCAGGAAACTTTCAGATTCACTTGGTGCTGTATATATTTATGTGTCAGTTCTGGAAAAATGTTGGAACGTTTCTTACTCTTACATGAAGAAATTAGTTTGTTCTTGGACACGAAAAGAAACCTTCTTGGCTTGCAGACTATGTTTTGTTTGATGTTGTAGACACTGATGATACATGAAATGAAATGTTAAATTAAAAAAAAAAATATTTAAGGAAGGAAGCGTTCCAGGCCTAAGTTTAGGTACCTCCCCGGCTTTTGCCAGTTATGAGGACTGAGAAAAACCCCAGTCAGAGACGACGGTCTGGCGGGATTGGAACCCCAGACCTCCCGCTCACCATTCCGCGCCTTAACGACCTCGGCTACCTGTGGATATTGATTTGCGAGTACAACTGATGCAAGAACAGAGTCTGTATACTTTTTCCACCTTAATCAAATTTGCACAAAATATAACCATTCACAACTATATTTCTTTTGTAAAAGCTTTGAATAACTTAAAGACATTTCAGGAAATATTCAGGGAAATAGAATATCTTCCGAAGGCTTTTCAAATATTTTCTTTCTTCTTTTTTATTTGTTTACAGTTCCCTCGACACACGTGTGTATTTAATAGATCTCAAGAGAAATTCACACTAATAATGTTTTCCACGTGTGATAAAGATAATGGTACGTTTGGTATTACAGTTCTATATGAAAGAGAATTTTCTGTTCTAAAACTGTGTAAAACCAGCCACAGATCACCGCTAAGTAATAACCGCTTAACATCTGTGATTCGGCAGCATTCAATTAGGCTTTTATGTCTGTTAGAGCAAACATAACTGCAATATAAATTTGTCTTGTTCTAAAGAAAATCTTTTATTTTACATTTGTTTTATCACAAGTAATATCACAAAAGGGTCTGAATTTATCTGGAGAGCTGAGACCTTGAAGTGTTATTTAGGAATACTCATGAATAAAGTAAGAATTTATATATAATTCCCCTAAAATTGACTTACAAAATTATAATAATTGTATATTTGTATTATTTTCAAGCCTCTTGTAACAGAAAAATGTTGATTGTCAGAAATGCCGAAAGAGAAGAGCCAAATACGGGTTAGGACAATTTCATGAATAGAAAAAAATAATAATAATAAAGTAAATATATAATTTAATTTCGCGCTCAGAATATTAACAATTGTATAAAATGTTATACTTATGAATACCTATTCAGAAATCGTGAGAATGAAACAGAAGAAAAGTCGACTAATACAATCGCTACTGTTCGATTTACTAATACCAACTGAGATACGCAAAGCAGAGAAAACGTTTTACCATTCAGAACAACGTGTTTATTAAAATGTATGGTTACTTAGGCATGTATTGTTACATAATTTACAAAATGATTTCATATTGTTTGGCTGAATACGCAAAAACAATTCACCACCTGCTAGCAAGTGGTCAGTGATGAATGCTTAGGAATTATAGTAGGAGTATATCGTTGGCTACACTGATTAGATGACAAATGCATTTCACGCGGTAAAGGGAATTGATAACACCTTTATTGTCATATCGGGCTGTGATTGGTAAAAATTCAAAATATGGTTTTATTTCATGGTCGATTTTATGATGACGTCACATAAGTTACTATAAAATTATTATACTGATTTATATTTATAGTTTTGTTTCATTAAAAATAAGGTCATATGTAGCTTAATTACCTAATTGCATTACATTAATTAGTATCAAAATCAAATAGGTTGTACTCTTTAAAACTTTTATAAAAATAAAGAACTACGCACATTTCTGTTTATTAATCGTCTGCTCCTATGACCATTGTCAAATATTCTATGACAATGTTGTTGATCATTGTTTTAATCCCATTAAATCTTGAACTGGTTTAAGTTCCAAGTGAGTTACTGAATTATTTATTCAGTATAAAGCATACATAAAATTTCTTCATGTTGCATTTAAATTTGATGATCAGCGAACAACAACGTATATAGGTGCCACCCTTCTATTACTAAAATCGCCAATTCTCCCTCTTAACTGTTACGAAATGTAAATATTACAACTATTTTGTAAAAATGCCATAAAAGGTCTTATGCTTTGATTCATAGTCACTATTCTTTTCAACCTTGTTTTATATCATAAAGTATCGAATTTTTATTGTTTTTAAAGTGTTAAATTAATGTTTCGAAATTTCTGAATTTTTCTAAAGTTTTCCAAATTTTATGCTAATTCTCTTGACAAAGGCTTTCCTATAATCAATAATTGCGAAATAACAAAGGAGAAAATATAAATCTTAAATTCTTATCAGCCAATAAAAGGTAACCTTTTCATTTAAGGAGAATCGCCAGTTTTTTAAACGATTATAATATTTCCATTAACTTATGGAAAGGAATATTCCTGAGATTGCATAGAACAATTGTTGGGTGTTCTGTTAGCAATCATCAGCAGAATGCATTCATTATTTATCTATTTGTACACGAGATTAGGGTAAATGCAATTTTACTGTAACAGATGGAGGAAATATATGGTCATTAAGATATATGATTGCCGCGTATACGGTTTATGCGTTCTGGAGGAACAGAATTGGCCGTTACTGCCGTTACACGTACTTCTCCACCCCCCCTTCACATCCCAGTCATCCATGCATGATCTTTGCTGTTGGTCCTGGTGGTGTAGTGGTTACCATACTTGCCTCCTAAACCCAAGATCGCCGGTTCGATCCCGGCCAGGACCGATGGATTTTTCGGTCGTAAAAATACTAAGTATAGCTTCCTTCGGAAGGGAAGTAAAGCCGTGGATCCCGTGTCGTCCATTTACGGCGCGAAAAAGAACCTCAAGCCTGAAAGAAGAGGCCTCTGAGCAAAATTTGTCGGCCGTTTCACGCCCCAAAATTGAATGGGACGCTGATGACCTGAGATGTTAAAGAACGTCCGTAAATAAACCAAATAAAAAAATTATCTTTGAGTCGCCCAAGAACACAGGACTTACGGCGCATGAGACGCAAATGCATGCAATGTACATATTAGTCACATATAGCAATGTGTTTATTAAAAAACGAAACTTCCTTTGTAAAAGTTAGTTTAAAAACAGTTCTACTCTTGAAGAGAGATTACTTTTTAACAATGCAGTGCTACGTCAAGAGGTACTATGCAAAGGCTAGTAAATCAATTTGAGTTCACATTGCACAAAACACTTTCTCGAATACGAAAACTACTAACAGAGAAAAAGTTTAATGAAGTCGGAGCCAATCTACAGCGTTCATTACAAAATTAATATTTAAAATTGCACAATAGACAAATGTTTTGCTATCGTCCATAAAAAATGCAACGAAGTTACGAAAGTTACAACCATACCAGAAGGTTATCAGGCTGTGAGTGACAACATATTATCCCATTTTGGAGCTAGTATACGTGTGGAAGAAAATTTTTTCAACATCTACTCTAAGCGTAGGTTCATAATACATTTGTGCCTCCGACATTGAGAGCACTGGTCCTCGATCTTGCGCGAACCGGTCGCTATATATATTCATGACCTATAAATTGGTGAGCAGTTTAGTAGTCATTGACTCAGTTGTGACATTGCAATCCAGCGTCAACTGCACAGTCAGTTGGACCCGGTTCGAAATTAACAACACCTTCAAACTTCCATCAAAGGCAGAGCATCACCTTCTGCTCAAAGTGACCTCAACGAACCACTGAATTTCACTGCGTCCTGTTCATAGAACTGCGCAAAAAGAGTAATTTATGGTTGTATGCAAGAACGCGTTTTGTCTAGAAGATGTTCAAGAAGTACTTGCAAGTACAAGTAGCCTAAGCTATGGTAAATTCATGTAGATGTACTTGACTTCTGTACTCTGGGTCGAGTTGTAAAGATGCATAGCAATTGAGGAATTGGAAACAACAAAGATTGCTGACATTGACCGGCGCTGACAGACTGCTGTTTTTCGGCCACTGTGCGCAGAAACTCATTTTCTATAACTGGAGGTCAAAATGGAAGAATTTTGTCTTCAAGATACCTAATCACCTTAACTATTTTCATGCTGTTGTAATATTAGCCACACCTTCAACTTTGACTTTATACACTGCTGGTCATTAAAAGTGCAACGTCGATATGGACACGTTAAACCGACTCCACATTTTCTCAGGTCGAAAATACGGGAGCTACATCAGCAGGTGTCTGAATTTGATCAAGGGAAAATTGTGGCACACTTATAGTCCGGGATGTTATTCCGAGAATTTGGTAATCAGAAATGCATCCACAGCGAAACGAATGCAAAACCAATGTTTTCTTTTGAACTATTAAAGTTTATGTTAATAATATTTAGGTGTCTTATTTATCAAAATAATGGAACCATTTGAATAACAAAAAAAAAAAAAAAAAACCCTTTTCATTAAAAGTTCGTCCTACCTAGATCGGCAGAAACACACAAACTAAAGAATCATATCTTCCCTTCACACAACCGAACGAGAAGACAAGACACTATTTCCGTCTGATTATTATGAACAGGCACAAATGTGTTGCAATTTTAGCGCCCAGCAGTGAACTTCTTCAGCTGTTGACTTCGCTCTCAAATACTATCTCCAAAAACTTTGAAAAGTGGGTACGAAAATTTAATGTTAATATGTATGGATATATTTACATGTCTTACATATTTCTGCAACATTGTCATCGATAGATTTAAAGGAATCACATTGCCCAGTAACTCAAAAACAAACGAACAGAGTATTTAAAAAAGAATTATGTTATAACAAATTAATAATAGTTTTGAGCTTGAAAACGTTTAATGCATTTTTAAGAATCAATTTCACACTTCATAAAAATAAGGAACATTTGCACAACAAAATTCTCTGTTAACATGTAAAAATTACTATATTATATATTGTAACGTTTCAAAAAACGTTCCTTGAGTGTTTGCATTTCAATATTTTAAGAATGTGGATTTCTGTACAAAAAAAAAAAAACAAAAAACAAAAAACAAAAAACAAAAAACAAAAACAAAAACCTTCCTTCTAATAGAGCTGAAAATTAAATTCTTCAGAAAATATATATCCTTATTTTCAAATGTAACAAGAGATAATATTTTCCTATGAATCACACTGGACATTTTGGCCTGAAAATGTAGCAATTAATATACATTAATTTTATATGCTCTTCTGCAGTCAAAACATCTAAAATATCGAAACAATTCTTACAAAAAAAAAAAAAAATAAATTTGGAGATTCTTTGGAAAACGCGAGTTTGCAGAGTACAAAAACAAATGCACCAAAAAAGCAAAAATTGTCACATTCAGTTTAATTTCAATTAAGAACCATGAACTATTGTTTCTCCTAGTCTCTGCTGTAAAATCCTTAAGGTTAAACTATATTTCATTTAATTTAGAATTTAGAAAGGCAAATGGAGAGAAAGGATAAAATCCTTTAGTTTCTTTATTTTATTTTATTTTACTTGCTATTAATATGTAGTAAAACACCAAACTTCAACTTTTATAAGCTGTATCTCTCTCTCTTTCCCTCTCATACATAAGGAGGTTTACATGAAGTAATTCTTCAACAAAATCACTAACATTTAACACGACGATTTTTCCTTCGCGGGACCGCTACACGCCTAAAGACCGGTCTGTTGGTTCACTCTTTCCCACTCCCGCGGTGAACAGGAGTGGAAAGACCGCAGCTAAGCTTGTCGCGTAACTTATACACTTAAACATTTACTCGCTATTATTATTTTCCATACTTTTCCGGCATCAGCTTATGAAATTAACCATTACTTTCCTCAGTTCCCTCTGAGAAATGAGAATTTCTTCGCGAATGTTATTTTTCAGTTCATCTCATGTACGTGTATTTGTCTTGTACACTTATCCTTTTAACCCGCCTTTCCCTCAGAGATGAAAATCGCATTGTGTTAAATCGAGTATCCAGGGGGCCATATGTTGTTAATGATGACTGTATAGTCAAATGTAGTCGATCCTGGTGGTGTAGTGGTAACCATACTTCCTTCCTAAACCCAAGACCGCGGGATCGATCCCGACCAGGACCGATGGATTTTTTCGGGCTAATGACTTCCTTCGGAAGGGAAGTGAAGCCGTGGGTCCCGTGTCGTACATTTACGACACAATAAAGAACCTCAAGCTTGAAAGAAGAGGCATCTGAGCAAAATTTATCGGCCGTTTCACGCCCTGAATAGAACGGGACGCTGATAAGCTGAGATGTTAAAAAGAGCGTCCAAATATCATCGAATATTTCAAGAATTGCATGCAAGGAGACATGGACTGTATGTACCATCGCAGAGTGTGTTGGAAATCGCTAATCCAGGTTCTCTCACAGTTAATTCACAAAAAAAAAAAAAAAAAAAAAAAAAAAAAAGATTGCAACATATTTTGCACATATCTATTATTATTATTAATTGTTCCTTAAAAATAAAACATCCTATTATTCTCTGGCCGCTAATGGTACACCACACACCTATCTTTTGATTGTGTAGGAGTCGTCATAAAGTAGGTTAGGGTTTTCTGAACTCCGGTGTTGTTTGTTTTGTGAATCAACATACCTCCCTTAGGTGGAACCAGGATTCGCCCGTAAAGAAAATTAGACTAGAGTCAATTTCTCATGCACATCATTTAAAATGCATTAACACAATCTACTCCTGAATGCAGGGTCACCTAGTTTAAGTTCTTGCACTACAGTAATTTATAGGGATTTAACTTTAGTAGCTTTCTAGTAGTTCGAACAAAGGAACAGTAAATTCTCATTTACTGAAAAAGAAGCTGAATTATTTTTAAGGTGAACGCTGCAGAACATGCCCAATGTTAACTATAATTTATTTTGTGAGTACTCTACGTGGCTGTTACTTTTTCTTTTTAATCAAGAATATTTTTCGTTTCACAAAATTTATTTATCATTCTGTGAATGGAACTTCACTTAGAAGTTGAATCTCAGGCGATCTCTCTTGAAACAATCCCCGTACATCACGCCGATTCTGCATGCACGTACTAATTGTAAATAAATATTCTTTAGGTAATAGAATATCTGAATTGAGTAATAGTAACATAACTAATACAATGTATTACGCTGTCTAATGAATGCTTAATACACTGTCACAAACACACAAGAACGTCCGTACTTTTCTAGAGTTAAACTCGTACTAATTCCCTCTCCGGCTCTCAGGCCACCTTTCAAGCGAGGGAACGAGACGATAGCTACATCCAACTGCGTGTAAAGCGGTACCGCGGTGCTAAAAGTAAAAATACAATTTTAAACTTAGATTAAAATATTTAAAGAAATGTTTTCTGAATCCTTAAATAAAAATAGCATTTAAAAGTCTAATGATAATGTTTAATTTTGTATAATTTATTTTATATAAGTGTTTAGAGCTATCATTTAATTATGACATTTCAATATTTCATCGCATTTACCACAAAGAAAAACTAAAATATTCGGATAATTTATTATAAATTTATAAAACATTGTCAAAGGCATCTCCGGAATTAGAGACAGCAATAAAACTTTGTATTTTCAAATTTCTCTACAAGAATGCCTTAATTATTTTAATTAATTATTTATTAGAGAGATTCATCACAAAATACGAGATTTTCGATTTGACTCTGCTGATTTACTAATTTTCGTAAAACTTCGCAAAAGAATTTCGAACCGGAGTATGGCGGTAGTCCTGGAAATTATCGAATGGTCGTGATTACCTAACTTCCCACCTCCCCTTAACCCGGATTCAGTCAATGAAACACGTGATGTACGCCTGCGCCCGGAAATAAAACTGACGTGCGTATTCTATTACGCCAAGGTACATTAAAGCAGTTCTTTTATAAAAACAGATTTTATTTGCACCTGAAGAGGTTTAGAGGGGTCTAATGCCAATGCAATTTATTGGAAAATGCGTTAATTAAAAGCAATTTGTTTATGTTGGAATCCACTGGGGGTACGTTATTAATTTTTTTTTTTTACTATGAGGGTATATGATGTGGAACATTTTGGAGGATTGGCGAATGAAGAAGGGTGAGTATGCGTGAAGAGGGTTCATATACGGCAGCTAATGGCAAAGACCTTCGGGTTTAAAACCGTCACTCAGTCAGTATTCAAGTCTGGGTATGACGTACATCCCTTCCTCCTACACCCACACACACCTACATGCATATGGAGCGGTAGTGCGTCGACGCTAAAATAAAGAGCTGCTAAAACTTTGGGAGCGAGAGAGAGAGGCAGAGTGCGCGCACCTCACCCCTCTCGGCCTGGAGTACTAGGGCGGCGGACGGGCTGGCAGAACTGGGCCTTCATTGATCACCAAGCTTGGAGCAGCTGGGTGCTGGCTGGCGGGCTAAGCTTTTCCTGCCTTGCTTGAGTTGGGAGGCGAGGCTATGCCTTGCGTGTGTGAGTGAGAGGGAACGAACAGAAAACTGTACTGTGAGTACGAACTACGCGAAGCGAAGTTGCAGCAGCAGGGGGAAAGCCTTGGTGTGATCACCGTAGCTTTCTGCCGGCCGCTGGGGGCCGTGACTTGGAAACGCTGTGCTGGTGCCGAGAAGTTGTAGTGGGGGTAAAAACTAAATATGTGTGCATGTGTGTGACTGCGAATACTTAACCTTACCTGCTCCGACCCTTGTCCCGTGAATGCATGCTTGTGTATGAGTGCGTGGGTGACACATTCGAAACCGGTGGTCGATTTCCTATAACTTCGTATGTGCTCAGGTTAAGGAGTGTGGATCGATTCGGAAGGCAGAAATACTGCAGTAGAAGATGGTGAAGTGAATGGTTTGTACAAGAGCACAAGTAATGCGTGTGCAAAACGGATAGTGCTGTGCTGCGTTATACAAAGGATTGACATGTTACCGCCCCCGGATCTCCGCCGCACGTTTTCGCCGCCGCCTCCGTCCTTCCCTTCTTCGACTACAATGTCATGGTGATAGATCGAAGTGCTTGGAGTGTAGGGTAATTAGAGATCCTTGAAAGTGATTTGGAGGTCAAGGACGATCGTGCTCGAAGAAAGACCGCCCCCAGATCGTCAGGCCTGTAGTGTTGTTTCAAGAAAGTTGTGTATGATGCTGGTGCAGACGAATTGCGGTATCAGTGATCTTGGACCGAAGAAGAACTCGGGTCGGGGGTGGTACGGGGAGGGCTACGAGAGCTGCCAGGGTGTTGTCACATCTTCGTCGCGGTGGTTCACGGCACCGTCGTCGACGGCGACAGTAGCAGCAGCAGCAGCGAAGAACGACGGCTCGGAGGATAGAAGATGTCTCGTGATCCGTACGGGCCCGCCAATTTGAGCAGTGCATCAGGGGGTAACCGATCGCCCCGAAGCGCGCGGCGAGGTGTGGGCGAGCTGCCGACCGTGGATCGCTCTCCTTCACGCAGCAGAGGGAGTCCGATAGGTCGAAAGGGTGGTCGGCCCAGTCGCTCGGGCGCAGTGTCTCCGGACCAGCATGCCGGAGGCGGTTACTACGGCCCCAGTCAGTCGTCGTCTTCGCACCACCACCATCAGCAGCAGTCTATGGGGTCCCCGTACTACGGCCGCGAGGAGGAACTAGGAAGCCCCGTCATGATGGACGAGCGCGGGAGGTCCGCGGGCACGGGTGGTGGCCACCACAGGTCCAGGAGCGCGAGTAGGCCTGCCATGAGTAGCAGTGGGAACCCGATGTCGACCCGCTACCAGTCGCTGGACCGGGGCATGATGGGAGTCGATTCCCATGACCGCGAGTTCATGCCGATCAGAGAACCGCGGGAACGGTCCCTAGATCGCAGCGGCGGTCGAGAGCGGTCCCTGGAGAGAGGCATGTACATGGAAGACGAACTGTATGGGGGAGGCGGCGGCGGCGGCGTCGGAGGCGGGTCTCGGTCGGCGAGGCAGTCCCCCAATCCGCACATGATGAGCTCGGGATCCCGCGATGCGAGTGTTATGTACATCGACGAGTTACAGTCTAAAAACAGCGATCTCCAGCGGGAGTTAGCCAACTTCAAGAAAGAACTGGAATTGACGAACCAGAAGCTCGGCTCCAGCATGCACAGCATCAAGACCTTCTGGAGTCCAGAGTTGAAGAAGGAGCGAGCCCTGCGTAAGGAGGAGTCTGCGAAATACAGCCTCATCAACGACCAGCTGAAACTGTTGAACTCAGAGAACCAGGTGAGTACCATCTGTCATCATTAAAGTCGTTATAATCAGAGAATGGTGTAAGTGAGTACTTCTAAAAGATAAACAATGTCACAAAAAGAATGAAAGAGAAAACGTATTAATTACATTACCTAAATCTTCGTCAAGAAGAGTAGCAATAAGTTATTAGAAACATTAACATTTAAATTTTCATACGGCAATTTTTGCACCCAATTGATCCTTCAGAAGTATACAAAATTTATTCTACTAGTTTTTGTGTTAAATTGAATTGAAAATATTTTCCAATAATATCTTTACATAAACATTAACAATTTTCAATTAACTACCCACGTCTTCGGCTCATCAATGGAATTATCTTATGATTCAAGTTCGGCTACATACAATATTCATAACTATATACACATAAACAAACCAATATTATTTACCAATTTTGTAGAAAACTTTTATGAATATCGAACAAACTAACAAGCTTAACTTAGTTATAATATTAATAAATCTAACATCCATCTGTACGAAGCCTTATTATACACAACACATTTACACGTACACATTTTTCGAACGTAAAAATCCTAAGTATGGCTTCCTTCGGAATGGAAGTAAAGCATGGGTCGTACATTTACGGCACGAAAAACAGAACCTTAAGCCTGAAAGAGCAAAATTTGTCTGCCGTTCACTCCCTGAATTGATTGGGACGCCGATGACTTGAGATGTTAAAGAGCATTCATAAATAAAGAAAATCAACAACAACAACCGCCAGGTTGTCACAATGTAACCCCCACTTCTTATATTTTATTTCTTGTAACTATTTTATCAATCATACCCCAAATCTCTCAACCTTCTCAACTATTCTAATCCATTTCTCTCTTACTTTTATTTCTCTTAGTTCCCATATCGGTCAACATTCTACGTGCTATACTTTCTTTCTGTAAATTAACCCATTTCGCTTCTCCATATTCCCTCCTTCCATCTCTTTACCCCTTCACACTCTAATAAATATTGAAATATTCCTCCAGCCTCTTCACACACAATACACCCTTCCTCATTTTCTCCTCTAAAACCCTTTAAAAACAATGCTCCTGCTCGCATCCCGGCCGTTCCTTCCCTCTAAAATTTATCACAATAATTCACATATTTTTCTCTCCCCCACCCCTTTTTAATTATTCTTACAATTTTAAAGAACTCTTATTTCTAAAACTAGCCCAAATCTCTTACCTCCCTATGTGTTCAATTCTTTGCCTTATTTCCTTCCAAAACTCTTGTCTACTTTTATCCCCTAATTCCCAAAGTTTCCCCATCCCAATTTCTTGCAATATTTCTCTCACTACGCCCGTCCAACTGTTACCTATCATTACTTTCCTTCGATATTTAATGCACTCATTTAGAACACTGTGGTCCCCGAATTTCAAAATGCCATACTAATATTTTAAAATTCTCTCCATCCGCAAACCCTTCCTCCCTAAATCAACTTCTTTCGTTGAAGCTTTAGGCAACACCCCTCTACAAAACATCCTATGAATTAAATAAAATTTCAACTAACCCTTAGAACTTTCCCATACTTCTACTGATTATAACATTTTTGCTTCCACTTCCAGTACATCCAATTTTTCCATCCAATTTATTGACATACGAGTGAATTTTCTTCAAACATATTCTAATTCCTCTATGACTACGTTACCTTTAACAATAATATTATTTTCACTGTGGTCTCCACCTTGACAACCTCACTCTTAAATAAAGAAATTCTTTAACTACTCCCAATGGCTCCCCGTTCAATAGCCATTTCTCACCCCTTCTTAATTTTCTCCCTTTCTTAAACCTACGAGGGGTATGTGCATAATTTTCTGGCCTAACCATTTTCAAGGTATGATAAAGACAAAAACTATATTTAACTTTTCAACATAGTTACACTTTATTGCTCTCACATCTTTGAATTAACAGTTCAACCCCCCCCCCAAATAGTTAGAAGTATTGTCTGTAAAATGGGCATAAACAGCATCCATCACTTTTTCATCACATTTAAATTTCCTTTCTCGAAAGTCCTTCTTGAGTTTTGAGAGGAGGAAACAGCCACTGGAAGCTAGATCTAGGCTGTAGGGTGGATGTCGATATCCTTGAAGTCACATTTCTTCACAGCTTCCTTTGCAACAAGAACTGTGTTAATGAAGTATTTCTTCACAGTCCCAAAAGATTGTGGTCAGATCTTCTTGGTTGACTGAGTGACCTAGGCCTTTAGAGGCGGTGCTTCGCCAGGTTTACGCTTCACCATTGATTCTCTTTTGGACAAAGGATCATAGTAGAGGACCACAGTTTCATCTCCTGTAACATGGTTTGTAGAACTTCTCTCTCTTTGCCACGGCAGAGCTCCAAAAATGCCTGACAACAGATGACTAGTAGCTGCATTTGGACTGAGGAAAGAAGTCTAGGCACTAACCTTATTCATATTTAAATGTTCATGAATAATTCGAAGAACTGTTGTTTTAGAAAGGTCTAACCTTGCTGCTATTTTTGCACCTTTGAGCCGCCGGTCTTCTATAATTTCTCCTTCCACAAGATCAATGTTTCCACGAGTGAGTACCTCCAAGGGCCGACCTGCACGCTCTTCGTCTTCATTGCTTCCTCGACCCATTCTTTGGCCCATTGTTTTACGGTAGAATATGAGGAGGATGCTTCCCCATATACACCGTCCAATCACTGTTAATTTCATTTGGAGCAAGTCCTCCTTTGGTGAAGAATTTAATAACAGCTCGATACTCCATTTTGAACATGTCACAATCTTCTACACATAACCTTCTTTATGCAACTATATCTGAACAACTGAACACAACGGAGCTGAAGTTACAACTGCAATTATTTACATAACAGATAAGGTATGACACCAGATAAGGATTTTGTGAGGGCGATAATTCTTATGGGCTAGGCCGGAAACTTATGGACCTACCCATGTATTTCCGATTTCTTAACATTTTCTTTTAAACCACATTCTACACAAAATATACTTTTGTCGTTTATAGCTCGTTGCAGTCAATTACTGTAATTGCAAATAACAAGCCTTGTGTATCTTTGTTTCCAATAACTGGACAGTGTGAATTACTCTTTAAAAGTATTTCCATAATGCGGTCAGTAAACAAATTAAACAAAAGTGATCCGAACTTGCAGCCAAGTCGCAAACCTACCTTTTCTTCCATCATCTCTGTGATCCTATTCCCTGTACACTTAATACAAAACTCATATTCATCACACTCTTTCCTTTATACCTCATTCTATACACAAGCACTTATCTTCTTATTGTATCAAATGCCTTTTTCAAAATCTGTAAAGAACATATACACTCTATCTCTTTTGTTTCCTAGGTGCATGTTTGCTATAAATTGAAATATCATTATGTTAGCAACAGCCCTTCTATCTTTCCTGAATCCTGCCTGAATTTTATACAACCTCCCTTCGTCTAACTTATTCCTGTAAAATGTGATTCAATATGGCTGCGTAAATTTCCCATAAAATTGATAATAAACTGATTGCTCTACAATTTCCTGGAATATTCAAACTCTCTTTCTCTTTATTCACCAAACTTATTGTCCAATTTCCAGATACTACCTTGCTCTTTTTCCACCTTATTAAACAATTCTGTTAATATGCTTCAACCATTACTCTACTTATAAAACATTTTGCAAAATTTCCCCGAAACCCCAACTACTTTATTTTTTATTTCAAAAGTTTAATTCGGTATTCGATTTCACTACTTGTAATTTCCTCATCTAAACATTCAACATTTTACACCATCCAGCCTGCGAAATAAGTCGTAGTTAATGATGTAAATTACATTATGCTTTCTAAGTGAATAATTTAATGCTGCATCTTCGAATAGTGTTCACAGTCACACAAATGAAAAGTATAAATTTATGAGTTTTTTTCTTAGCTTAGAATAGTTCCATCTTTCGTATAAGGTCGTCATTTCTGTGACTGTTTTGGTTTGATTGTTAGAAGTTGCCTTTTTGCATAGTTTTATCAGGACCGCTTTCTTCACCGCTTTCGTTACATGCACTTATGTCTGAGATAAACACGAGTTGCCCTTTAGTGTTTAAATATTGAATTAATCAGTGTTTTGTGCTAAAATATTGGATTATTTAAAAGCTAACTTCACGGCACATAGGTTCTACAAAGCGACCATAATGGCAGATGACCTGCTATCTAGTGAAAATGTCCAGTTTTACTATAGGGTGACATGAGTTTTCCATGATGGAAATAAGTTAGATATTCATATTTGTAGCTTATACAATGCATAAACGAGCTAAGACACATGTCGTTTTTTCCTATTTAAAATACCGAATTATGCAAATTAGTGAAAAAGTTTTTATCTTGAGGTTATAGAAAATAAAACACGCATATGCTAGCTGCAATATCACACAAATTTTCTCCGTTTAAAGGCAATGTTCTAGGAAGAAACCGAAATTTATAATTTTGCACAATTTTTCAAATCATGTATATCATCTCACAAGGATTAGGCCTAAGGCCTGTTCTGAGTCCTGACGGATATGTACACCATTCGAATTTAGCTACATTTAGCACCTGCATACGTCAGAAGGGTAGGTGGTATATTTTTAACTCATATTTATATATTAGAACAAAATTCTGTTTTAACAAGAGTTAGCTGCATTAAACATTTTAATTTAATTAAAATTAATTACAGAAATTTCTGTGCTTATTTCTTCTTAAAAGAATTAATTGGATTACGTTAGAGGTGTTTTCTGCTCATGAAAATGTTTAGAGAGAAATATTACGAAATTTTAGGACTTGCGAGTTCAGCTGTATACAACCAAATTTCAATAATTGCAACAGTTTATATGACATAAACATTGCATTCCCCCATATTTAACAGGATGGTTCTGTAAAAATGTAGTCACTATCATTTCTATACACCTTAGCATTCAGCAAACCATTAACATATGTAATTTGCTAAATTAATGACGGAAAATGCGGACCCACCGCTTCCGAAATTTTGGATAGTTGGCCTTGATGCAAACAAGAAAAAATTCTTTTTTTATGAAGTGTTAGTTAAAAATGCATTTGACAGTAAATTTTGCATATTTTTGATCTTGTATTCATTCTACGATTACTTTGACACGTTAAAACCTTCGTACCTTCAATTTCCCTCTGAGATGACAAGCTATCAGCTTTTTCTGACATTCACAGCACCAGTCTTTACTCCAGCGGTTTCTCCCACTCAGTTTTGAGGTGTATAGGTGAAGCACGTAGGTTTTATGGGTTTAACAGCTTTAAAACTCTACCTTGCTACACATTACCTTCCACTTCCTTTTTTCATGCTTACGGTTCCTGTTGTAAACAGTTTAGTCAGCAGTAGAGACACTTGAGATTGATCACAGTGCACACGAGATGCAATCTGACACGTAGAAACGCCTTCTTTGTTCCACAAGTTAACCCTCTTTTTCTTCGATATTAACTGCGAATAGCACGTCATCTTAGGAAACAGGCAGAAGACCGATAAGAGGGGATTATTCATAGGCACCTAATGGGGATAATGAAACAGCTAGTAATGGATATGTAATGTACAGCACATGCTACAATATGGGTGCATTATTCCATTAGTAACATCATATGCCATAAACATTTGGAGTTGATACACCTTTTATCTAAAACCACCGTAGTGTAAATTTACACCTAGAGGCAGAATCATTGATATGTAAGCAAGTGGCTTGTTACTTTAGACATAAGTGTGTACATATAGATCTTATTGAAAAAATAAATATCGGATATGCATTTCAGAGCTATTTATTGCTTTTTCTATATTAACTGTTAATGGATACTGGTAGCGAATTTTCAAAGCTATTATTTTTTTATGAATTTTTCTGAAACTTTTAACTTTTTTTCTGAAACTTTTCATGATTCATAAAATTAATGTTATGTAATGTTATAGAAATAGTCTACAATTGCAACTTTGAAACTTGTTCATGTTAAGTTGATCTGTTATTTCTGTTTAAATAAATATTTTTAAAAACAAACCGAGAAATTCATAGCAGTTGGTAAAGCCAAATCATATTTTTAATAGCCTTCAAGCTCCTTCAATGGTGGTACTTTGTATATAATGGGGATATTTAATTAAACGGATCAAAATTCGGAGTAAGCACTTTATATGCATTCCTTTAGCCTTTTACTTTCGGGCAATTTGTGTGTTCTGCAGGTATGCTATAAATAACAACAACAACAACAACAATAATAATAATAATAATAATAATAATCATCATCATCATCATCATCAACAATTGAAGCACTTTAAGTGCATACATTTTTATAGATTTTTAAAAAAAAATGTAAAACATGAGATTCCAATTATCTGATGACTGACCGGCAGCGATAACTGCATCGCCTGTAAGTCATCGCCCACGGAAACCGAGCCACTCTGCGTTCGGCGGTAGAAGTAGTATATTGATGGCAGTCTAGTAACATTTATTGCACTTAAAAATCTATGTACTCACCCATGTCGCTTAAGAAAATGCTGGAAATGCCTACCTTTATCATCATTTTCTTCCATCACGAATTAGGTCCTGCCTGTTCCGATTTTCATATTTTTGTTTCTATCCATTTTTTTGTCTTCTTATTGATCTTCTTCCTTTCGGGTTTTACGCCAACATATTTTTGATATTCTATCTTCAGTCGTTCTTTTTAAAATTTTTACTTATTCTTTTCTATCTTCCCTTAATTGTTGTAGTATTAGTTGCACTTATAATTCTTTTCTTATATGCTCAATTCTTAACCTCTGACAGATCATAAAATGCGCATTTCTGCTGCTTAAATTTTATTCCTTTTTTTAAAGTTCAAGCCTCGTTTAAAAAATAACTAGTAGAATTTTAATTGTGTATCTTTCCTCTCTTTGTTTGTCAAATATTTCTAATTGTTCCTTAGGCTGAACTTTTGTATTTTTATAATAATATCTTGATCTTTTTGGTATGTGACATCACAACCTAAATACTTGTTCTATTATTTTTTCTTCTATCACAATTCCTTCCTTTCTGGCATCTGCTTATAAGATTACCGATTTCCCTTCTCAATTCTCTTCACAAATGTTATTCGTCTAAAGTAGGTTAACATTACTCATATATTAATTGCATTAAGACTCATTTACCTGAGAATTTCCTTTTAAATAATTTCCTGGCAGAACTACCTGAAATAAGAACATGCCAGTTATATAAAAACAGTAGAATAGGATAATTTGGCATAGTGTTTGCCATTTACTATTATTACCAAACTTTAACATTAGACACAGGTTATTCTTTCGCTGTTCAAACGACACTGAATGGCGCGAGACTGACGTCCAACGCAGCAGTTCGGTAAACCGCCCGCCTCAGCTCATGTAGCCCGGCTGGCATACTGCGATAGCTTATTGGCCGATGCAGTTTCCGGGTCGCCGCGTCCACGATAAGATATTTAAATTACTTGATAGAACCGAATTATAATTTCAAATGTCCCTTCTACTGTCAAAATACTTTAATGATAAAGTCTCTTTTCCATTACAATTTTACATCAGTGGGATATTTTATGGTGCAAGGTTTTTGATTTTCCTGCGTAAATTCAATTTATTAATTAGAAAATTATTGTATTTCTGTTCTTACAGCAATTTCATATACGTTCCCATTTTAATAAACTTATTTGACAAAAATATTAGCACTAAAATAGTTTGTAATAAGATAAACCTATAATCTGCTTGGAGAAGTTAGCAATTTTCCCCTAAGCTGTAACGTAGTCTTTAAAGCCGATTTAAAAAGAAAAAAGGAAACTAATTCCTCACTTACACCTCTGTTCAGATTTTTAAAAGCATTTCTCACACCCGCAGAGGCTATCCAGACAAATCATATGTCTTATTCTTCTTGCTTTCACATTAGGGAATGAACTGTGGCATTTCGCTTGCCCCAGTCATTAATCACCCCATGAAAGTAGGTGGCTGAGATGTCAGGAAAGCACTGAAAACTGCTTGATCAATTCTCTCCTTCCACCGCTGTTGCTCACTACAGGAACTATTAAGGATAGGCACTGACTGCTAAACAGACTTCACTGGGCGTTAAAGAAGAAGCATAGAAGCCTAACATAACAACACTATTACTTGCATTGTTCAGACAGGGTTATAAATGTTTTATGAAACACCGGCAGAGCTCTGTTTTGATCTGCGTTAGTCAATAATTTGCTCTTCAGATGAAAAAGAAATATTTTAATTAAATTTTAAGAGTAGACAAATAACAATGAAAATAAAAACAGTTCAGACATATGAAGTATCTTAAAGTGTTAAATCATAATTATGCAAGAGAACAATATGATTATGTTCTCATTGCCTTATTTGGTAATAACTATTGTTTTATTACAAATTGTTCATAAGATGTAAGACACCATTGTCATACTCTTAGCCATACTTTTCTACTCCTTTCTCTTAGCATTCATTTCCAACAAAATGTTATATATTTTCCTCCCCCCATTATATTGTCACGATCTGTTGCTACCCCTCGCTAGCTAAAATATAATTCTGTAAGTTATTTAACGAACTGATCGGATTAGGCTGTAGCTGCAATAATAACCTAAAGGAATTCTACCCAACAGTCTCAACGGGATCAAACTGAAAAAAAAATTAACACAAACATTATTTAAACTATAAGCAAACGGTATTTATAAACAATAAATATTGCACTCATAATGGACATCAAACAAGATAGCTACCCCGGAGCAGTCTGCGGCACATTCACTCTTCTCAAAGTCACATAGTCAATTCTCGAAATCCGTTAAAAATTGCTATTTAATCCCTAAGTTGCGCATTTTGTTTAAGTAATATTTCCAACCGTCATTTCTTCTTAACGGACTTAATGCTACAATAAATTTCCCCAAACCCCTTAAGTATATGCCACAAATTCACTATTCTAAGATATATTTAGTCTTCATTTATTATATTTAACCCCTATTTTTAAGTTGTACGTCAATCATAGTACCATCTTATAGGCTTTCTAATAGCCATCCCCAAAAGACAGTTTCTATTCGGTTGTCTTTTAATGTTAATTTTTCCGATCCGTTGAGTAACACGTTTTCTCAGTCGATATTACACGAATATATACATTTTGCTTATTTCTTTTCCACAGCATGCATTTAGCTTATCAGTAGTTCACCGTCATTTATTCTTTTCTCTGTTTTTAACCTACTTACCTAGTAAATAGGAGAGACAAAATCAACGAATATTGTCATATCAACTGTCATGTTTAATTAACTTGTTTCCGAGTTACAGTAGTTTTTTGAACGGCGTTTAACGCCCGTTTTTACTACTGAGGCACCATAGGCGGTGGACACTTATGATACATGAAATGATATATTGTGAAAAGATTTTTAAGGGAGGAAACGTTCCAGGTCTAAGTTTAGGATATCTCCCCTGCATTTGCTATTTATGAGGACTGAGGAGAACCTGGAAAAAAAAACTCAGTTACGTAGGATTCTTACTGCAGACCTCCCGCTCACGAGTCCGCGCCTTAATGACCTCGGACACCCGTGGCGGTGAGTTACAGCCGTGTGAATCCACTTCGAATTACAAGTAGTGTTCACGTTTGGGCTTAATCAACGCATATGGAAAGCAGCGACGATAGAAAACATCGGGGGTTTATCGATTTCATTGGCAACTTCTTGTGTGTATTGATGTGTATTTTGAAGTTCGGTTTCGCGTTGAAAATTGCATTTCTTTCCAAGTAGCTCCACAAATAAAAACTTTGCAAAATTGTCGGTAGATTCACTACTCGGATAAAATGTGGCGGCGCACCGTAATGCATACACCACACGCGAAATGCATCATCAGTTTGAACAGCACAGCTTCACGTTTTTGTTGGACAAACATGATTTTAACTCTCGCTACATTTTGTAAGGTAAGAAATTGAGCTTTATCGCTTTTTTGGGCTCGTTCATGTTATAGTTTAATGACTTGATAAATTAACATGCTATTCATTTTTTTTTTTGTTTTGTTTTATATCAGTTGAAGAAATTGAGAAGTTATCTTCATATTTGTTTATGTCACACAGATGGACTATTTTATGTGTTGTAAATATTAATTTATTATTAATCACTTTATGGTCAAGTTTCTATATTTCTTACATCACCTTTTGTAGCTTGCCATGTGCCAAGCCACCGTAACGCATGTCACCCTCGTTAATTATTTTTATTGCGTCCTCTTCAGCTGCCATCAACGAAATAAAGTGTTCATCCTTCTCTCTACCTATATACATCCTGGGTCTTTGTTCACAAGGGATTGGCTCGCTTCAATAGCACGTCAGGCAATCTCGAGAGTGAACATGGGTCTCTTAGGTGCTTGCTTTTACAACTTCTCAAGTGGAAATATGTACAAAAGTTTGTATAAGGTTACGCTGTAAAGGACAAAAAGAACATTAAATAAAATTAAACCAATAAAACTAGCGCTTCAGTATCCTGCAAATTTTACATTTTATTTAAAATTTAATAATGTGTAATTTTATTTTTACATTGAGCATTAGCTATTTAAGGATATATATTTATTATATCAATTTAAATATCCAAGATAACCGTTTTCCTTCTGATTGAAACATTGTTCATATTAATAAGTAATTTAATTTTAATTGTGAATTAAAATTTAGAAACTCCGGTACTTACGGCAGTATAATAAATTACATTCTAAAGCAAATTATTTGTTCGTTATGGTATAGTGATTTTCTTTTTTGTTATGTTGACTTTATCCCTCTCAAAAGTAAAAACATACACCCCTCCCCACAATGAAAAGAGCATTTAAGTTGGCCTGCAAGGGGTAAGTTTTCGTTTGATTGTTTTCATGATAGTTAAATAAATAAAAGTTAAATACACAGTCATGAAAAATATTTAATATTTTAACAAATAAGATAGTTGTTAAGTTTTAATGAACAGGAATTATGACTCATTGATATAATGAATGCATTTTTTATTTGTTTAATCACCATCATATTTTATAATCCTTGGAAGTCAGTAAGCACTGACAGTATTTCAGAACTTCCAAAGGAACCCAAGAGTGTGAAATATCATTTTGACGAGCCTTGCCTTTGACGAGAAATGCGCACTCGTCTGCCTGTTGGTTTTCTTATTAAATATTCTAAATCTTTATGCTCTTCCTTTTTGGGTATTCTTGGACACTAGCAGCGCTCTCTACCCCTTTTTCACCTACGGACATTCACTGAGTCAGGGCTCAAATCAGGGTGGAGCGCGCATTCAAAATGTCTCGGGTTCAAACGCCTTGGGTTCAGCTACTCTGACTGGGTTTTTTCACCAGGCTAAGATTTCGCTGCAAGGTTAGGCTATGAAGTCTGTACTAATTCCCATTCTGGCTCTAGGGTGTTCCGTCGAACACTGGACTTCTGGTTTATATTATGGAGCTTATTGGCAATCCTCTCTTTATCCATTGTCTCTCTATGTTGGAACCACATCCATTTATGTTGATAATATTTCTAATAATACAAATATGTCTAGCTTATTAAGTATGTAGTCTCTAGGGAAGGGCTCTTAAAATGTGTAACCTGTAAGTTTGAAAATTTGCATTTCTAATATTTCTATTTTTTGTTTTGAAAAATTTATTCATTACTTAGTTTTCCCTTCTGTATTTATACCGAGTGGCCGAGGTCTTTAAGGCGCGGACTCGTGAGTGGGACTTCCGGGATTCGATTCTCACCACCACTGTCCTCCCTGACTGAGGTTTTTTCCAGGTTTTCCTCAGTCCTCATAAATAACAAATGCCGAGGAGGTACCCTAAACTTATGCCAGGAACGCTTTCTTCCTTAAAAAAAATCTTTTCCCAATACATAATTTCATCTCATGTATCAACAGTATCCAGCGCCTGCGGTGCCTCAGTAGTAAAAACGGGCGTTAAATACTATTAACAAAATGCGTATAGGTATAAAGGGGCTACAAGTACCTTATAAAATGAAATAATTGTCCGTTTTCTTGTTGTATTTCTTAAGTCCCTTTGCATGGTTCTACACATGTATTGCAATTTATTCAGTTTTTGATCCGCTTCTTCCTCTTCAAACGAAACTCGGTATCTTAGATATCTAAATCTGTTGACTTGTTCTATTATTTTATTATTTTATCTTATTATCTTATCAAAGTTAAGATAAATACGTGCCTCCCCCTCCCATACTCCCTGAGGTACTCCCATTGGGAGCGTAGGCATAAAGATATTCTTTGAGCAAGACAGAACTACCGCAATGTCCCTGAAAATCCATTTACATTGTTTTCCTCAGTCAGTACAGTAACTTCAGTCTTAGTGTTCATTGTTAAAAATGACGTAGTAAAGTTCCACCACATGCTGGCGTTCTATTTCTGCAGCGAGATAATTAAATTAAGGGTTGCCTTAGCTCGACTGCTTACTGTAACTGCAACCGAAAAGAGAGAGAGAGAGAGAGAGAGAGAGAGAGAGAGAGAGAGAGAGAGAGAGAGAGAGAGACGTGGCGCAGTAAAGTTATTATTTTAATCTTTACTGAAAGTATAAAATGATATAGTATTTAAAAGTTATTATATTAGTTAAGAACCAGCTTATGTGTAAGAGATGTTGAAAACGATGCCCCTCAAGAGGCAATACATTGCCGGCATCTGTATAGGAAATCTGTATTTAATTTCTCTTTTCTTACATAATAAAACGGCACCGTAGTTCGGAATAGGTTTCTTGTCTCTGGTAACTTCTTTAATAATTGGCGAACAGTTTCTTACTCTGAAACAAAATTACCGGGGTATATTCTTGCAAATCGCCTTGCCATTTCTTTGCAAAAATTCGTGTTCGCTTATGTATCGCACATAAAACCCCTTTCTTCAACACTGTGTTTATGTAGTGGTACAACTAACGAACAACAATTAGGACACAAGTTATACACATTGGAAGCACCGAGTTAACACACGAACGCACAACTATTCGTTGACAAAAACGTTCGCCGAACTAACTACAAGCTACTATCTGCACGTGCATTATAGCATTTGAGGACTGGTTTTCTCAGTACACAGCCATGCTCTGCCGGCCCAACTCCCTATCGTTTCAATGCATCGTTGTTACACTTAAATACTCAGGGAGGTTTAGTGTCTTTTGGGTTCGAATCTCAATCAGGTGGATGTGTTAAAGTTTGGGTATATCTTGAATGGATAACCATCGCTCCCCGATCTCCCTGACCTCAATGGAATATGACGTGTGTAACTTGATGAATTAAAACAAACTGGGACGATTTTTTTTTCGTGGGACTGTACTATTCAGCGTGTCTCCTTTCTCACTAAAATACGTAAAACCTACAAAAATGTCCTTTTAAGGAATAAACGAAATAATGTTCTACAGGTTGGTAGATTTGTTCGGGTTCAAATCCGACCAGGTCGATGGATTTTTTGGTAGTAAAAATTCCAAGTAGGCTTCTTACGGAAAGGAAGTAAAGCCGTGGGTCTCATGTCGTACATTTACGGCACGGAAAAGAACCTCAAGACTGAAAGAAGAGGCAGTTAAGCAAAATTTATCGACCGTTTCACGCCCTGATTTGAATGGGACGCTGCTGTCTGAGATGTTATAGAGCGTCCGTAATTAAAACGAATATATATATATATATATATATATATATAATACAGGTATTTAATATTACAAATCACCTACATTTAAGATATTACTTATGTTTCTCAATTTCAAAACAACTTGTAAAGTCTGCTTTCGTTTTCATCATCTCCTTTATCTAAAAACTTCTGACTTAAAGATAAAAGATGAGGGGAATCAAATCTGGGCTGTAGAGATGGTGTCTGCAGGGCACGTGCAGGATAGAAATGTTCAACTATGAGCACGACTGTCACACAGTAAACACACACACTCAATGGCATGTCACTGTCGACTTAGCCCTGCAACTGGCTCGGTCAACTCAGTGTTTGTGGAGTAGGCGCTTGTTATTTCTGTGGAGAAAACAGAGAGCAAAGAGGAGCAGGGTTGATGGTATTGCGATTATAAAGCGGTAGTTTAAGTTTTGAGGTTTATTTTATTTAAGGGCGCTCTTTAACACCTCTTTAGAATTCCATTCAATTCAGAACGTGAAAAGGCAAATTAATTTTGTTCCTTCAGGCTTGAGGTTCGTTTACGTGCCGTAAATTTACGATACGAGACCAACGGCTTTACTTTCCTTCCGTCGGAAGCCATACTTAGAACTTTTAGGCTCTAAAAGTCAATGATCCTGGGCTTGGGTCTAAGGCAAGTATGGCTATCACCAGATCATCAGCACGGACTAATGTTTAAAACAATTAAATTCTCCCGGGCTGTTTTGCCGTCGTCCATGGTTTAAATTACTACCAATTTGGTAGTAATTTAAACCGTGGACCACGGCAAAACAGCCCGGGAGAATTTAATTGTTTTAATGACAACACCGGCCGTGAAAGCCTAAGAAGTATTATAACGGACTAATGAGGTAATGGTGTGTTTAATCATGCCAACGTAACGCATGGGGAGAACTAGAACTGGGCTTGTTGATATTTAATATATTTTTATTTATAACTATAGCTCTGCCTTTGGTCACTTTAGACCCACGATAAGTTTTCGTCAATCATAGAACCTTCGCTTTGAACGGAAAAAAAAAAAAAAAAAAAAACGTTGGTGTTTTTTCTACTACCTGCAGGACAGCTGTGGAAATGAGGCGGGTGCCGCCAAGCAATACTCCATGTACATTCACACTGTTGCGGTTGGCTTGAAGTTTCTCGGTGACCAAAGGCAGGGCTCTACTTATAACTTAAAAATGTTTAATTTATGTTTACATTTTTTCCCTCAGTGATATTTTTTCGGTAAATTTGGGCATCAAATGACTGATACAATCTCTAAAAGGGTTTGCTTTTTTATACTATCTTGTGGAATCGCAGAGATGTAGGTTGACTTGGTCTACCCCACTATAAAGTGACTGTACACGCATGCGTATCAAGCTGATCTCTCCATATCAAGTTTCACTGTGCACCCGGCTCTCCAGACATTCGAAATGGGTGGTGAATTTTCGGACTGATCACAGTCAATCTGGATAACTTAAATAAATATGGTCTTATCGAGAATGTAAAGAGAAAAAGAATATGAATAAGTAAACGCTCTTTAAAGTATACAATTTTCACTCTGTTATCCATATTTTAAAAAAATTGATGTTTGTTTAGGATCATAATATGCTTAAAGTGTTGCGGTTTACGAGTTGTGTATAAAGAATGAAAGAAAAAATACTGAAATCGTTTGATTTTGGGGATGGTTTTATTGTACAAAACAAAGCTATTGTCAGCTTTTGAAAGGGAATTTTCTTATTGTTCTGATTACCACGATTACGTGATTAAACGCATTAACAATAGCGCAACACAAGAAATAACAAGTTGTGTTATTCTTCTGTTTGTTTAACTGGAAACAAAAGAACTAAAGCTGGAGTATAGCTGTTCAGAGTATCTTAAAACATTGCCAATGAATATATGGCAATACATTTATCGAGAGCAATTGCCAAACAGAAGAACACGCATCCGAGGACATTCATTAATTACAGTCGCTCCTGGGCACAGAGACATAATATAAAAAGATGCTGCTCTTGGTGAAAGTTCCTGAGTGTATCAATCCACCGTTTTGATAAGAACTGTTGTATAACCACATCCAGCATTTTTTGGGAAGCAGCTTATGCTCCAAGTAACGGTCTTTTGTAAATTGGCCTTCAACTTGGAGAATATTTTTCTACTACTTTGCATGTACACAGGCATATGTGTTTCTCAAAAAAATAATTTTGCATGAATTCAGCTGGAATCATTGCAGACAGCTTACTCAATTTTCCTCAGCGGCTCACAGTAGCATTTTATGGTGATTTTTCAAGAAAAGCCCCCTACTCCTTCTCGAGGATGTGCCCCTAGCGGTAGGAAGGGCAATGTGGCTTCTACACGATAGTGCCCTTATACACAAAAGTAGAAATGCATGTCTCTGCGTGTTTTAAAACACTCGAGATAATATTTCGATGACTAACCACCGAGGTCGCCGAGCCGAAATCCAATTTTTTCCCCTATTTGGTATTATGAAAACTGGAGTTTACTGAAGTGACGGGTGTTGAAACTTAGCAAGAAGGAATTTTCCGGTTAACAGAAAAGGTAATCAAACCACAAGAATTTGTAGGAGAGTGCAAAAGAATTTGAAGAGGAAGGAATGCAAGCGAAAGATGTACTTTTGAACATATTAAGTTGACCCAACGTTAATGCTGATGTTTTGTTTTCATTATTCACAGTAGATGATGTTTCTAACTTAAGTACATATCAAAACTTGTGGTTTTAATTATCCTTTTATGTTTATGTGAATGTTTTATGTTTAGTGAGGCATTGAGCCATTGTGAAATGTTCCTTCTTATAATTTGATCTACAAGGGTAGGTACAGTACAGAAGTTTCTGGCCTAACCATTTTCTAGGTATGATAAAGACAAAAACTATATTTCACTTTTCAATATAGTTGCCCTTTATTGCAAAACACTTCTCACATCTGTGAATTAACATTTCAATCCCCCCTCCTCCCCAAAATGGTCATAAGTCTTGTCTGCAAAATGGGCATAAACAGCATCCATCGCTTCTTCGTTGGTCCTGGTGGTGTAGTGGTAACCATACTTGCCTCCTACACCCAAAACGGGGTTCGAACCCGGCCGGGCGTAAAAATCCTAAGTATGGATTCCTTCGAAAGGGAAGTAAAGCCGTGGGTCCCGTGTCGTACATTTACGGCACGAAAAATAACCTCAAACCTGAATGAAGAAGCCTCTGAGCAAAATTTGTCGGCCGTTTCACGCCCTGAGTTGAATGGGACGCTGATAACCTGAGGTGTTAAAGAGCGTCCATAAATAAATCAATTAAAAAAAATCACTTCTTCATCACAGTTAAATTTCCTTCCTCAAAGGTCCTTCTTAAGTTCTGAGAAGAGAAAATAGTCACTGGGAGCTAGATATGGGCTGTAGGGTGGATGGTTGATCTTCTTGAAGCCACATTTCTTCACAGCTTTCTTTGCAACAAGAGCTGTGTGCACTGGCGCGTTGTCGTGAAGAAGACGCACACCACCACTCAGCTATCCTCGCCTTTTCTCTTTGATGGAAGCACGTAGTCTATGCAGTAGGCCAGCACAGTACTCCCCATTTACTGTGGTATTCTCTCCTTGAAGTCAATGAAGAGTATTCCTTCAGAGTCCCAAAAGATTGTGGCTATGATTATCTTGGTTGACTGAGCGATCTTGGCCTTTAGAGGCGGTGCTTCGCCAGGTTTACGCCACTCCAATGATTCTCTTTTGGACAAAGGCTCTTAGTAGAGGACCATAGCTTCATCTCCTGTAACAATGGTGTGCACAACTTCTCTGTCGTTACCACGGCAGAGCTGCAAAAATACCTGACAACAGATGACTCGTTGCTGCATTTGGACTGAGGAAAGAAATCTACGCACTAACCTTATTCATGTTTAAATGTTCATGAATAATTCGAAGAACTGTTTTAGAAAGGCTCAACCTTGCTGCTACCTGTAACTTTGAGCCGCCGGTCTTCCATACTTTCTCCTTTCACAAGAGCGAGCGATGTTTTCAGGAGTGAGCACCTCCAAGGGCCGATCTGCACGCTTTTCGTCTTCAATAACTTCTCTACCCATACGAAAAAGTTTGACCCATTCTTTTACGGTGGAATATGAGAGGGATACTTCCCCATGTGCACTGTCCAATCGCTATTTAATTTCATTTAGAGTAAGTCCTTTGGTGGAGAACTTAATAACAGCTCAAAAGTCCATTTTGAAAATGTCACAATCTTCTTCACATGGCCTTCTTTATGCAACTATATCTGAACAACTGAACACAGCGAAGCGGAAGTTACAGCTGCAGTTATTTACTTAATAGATAAGGAATGGTATCAAATAAGGGTTTTGTGAACAGACCATTGCACCTTAGCTGAGATCAATGCCTGGCGTCCAACGATGCAAATTGTTCGTAGAAGAATTAAAAACTCAAGCGGTAGAGTGTCCTAATTATTTCAGGAATGAATAAATCTTAAAAAAGAAAACCCTTATTTGGTAAAATTTCCCTAAATGTTAAGGTTTAAAGGAAAGTCATGCGTTCTTTTTTATTCTTCTGAATGTACTGTAAGATTCACTTATTGGATGATAGACTTGTAGGGATGTGTATGCCGAACGGAATCCGAGTTATACTAGGCACGTAAACCCAGCAGTGCCTTATCGATCGATGACGATAGATTAGTATAACAACTCTGTATTGCTGTAGGCCACTTAGAAATGATGCAATGTGGGTTGCAAACCTGTAGTTCTGCTCGACGTTGGCCACCCCTGCTCTAGAGTGACAATGTAATGGATTCTAATGTATTTAAATAATTATGCATTCACCCGTGTCATGTTAAGGAGATGCTGAAACTGCCTGTTTTCATTTTCCACATATTTCTGGCATCTGCTTATGAAATTACCCACTACCCTTCTTGATTCCCTTTGAGAAGTTAACTTTAGCTTAAGCAACTTCGTAGACCTTTGTACAGAACCGTAAGAAATTTTTGTTTGAGAAAGACGTTTAAGAAAAACTTCCAGGTGACGTGTAATGACCGCATGTCGTCTTATTTGCTTTTTATTTCAGACATTTCCAGTTTCGCTAAAGATATTAACCAATTTATAAATTGCATTACGATTTGGAACTCAGGCACTAGGAAAATTCACTTAAAACCATCTACAGACAGCAAGAGCGAACTCCTTACGAACATACAAATCATAAATAAATTTCAATGTCTCATAAAATAAATTATTGGTCATTTAGTGTTGTTGCACAGTTTACTCTGGGATAGGTGCATGTTTTGTTAACAGTTCAAACGACCCTGACTAAATGGCGTAAAATTGCGATCAATCAGTTTGCCCTCCCGGCTCGTGTAGCCCAGCTGGCCTTGAGCTATGGCTTATTTGCCAATGAAGTTTCCGCCACTGTGTCGGTCATCAGATAATTGGATGACCCACTATTTGTTAACTTATAACATAGCAAATCTTTGTTCACTGTGAATACAATTTATTTAGTTTAATTTTTAGAGATTTCTGTAGAGCTCAAAAGCATCAGTAATTAAAAAGTTTTATTCAACTTGGTATTTGTTGCTCAATTTCAGATAAAAAAAGAAAGAAATGATAAAGATATCAATTCATACAGAACTTTCATTTTACGACACATCAGTTTTAATAATATTTAAAATAAATTTAATGTATACACAATCACGTCATTCTAGATAATGAAAGTCGGTCCTGGTGCTGTAGTGGTAACCATACTTGTCTTCTAAACCCAAGGTCGCGGGTTCAAACCCGGCCTGGATTGATGGATTTTTTTTCGAGGTAAAAATCCAAAGTATGGCTTCCTTCGGAAGGGAAGTAAAGCCGTGGGTCCCGTGTCGTACATTTACGGAACGAAAAAGAATCTCAAGCCTGAAAGAAGAGGCCTCTGAGCAAAATTTGTTGGCCGTTTCACGCCCGGATTTGAAAGGGACGCTGATGACCTGAGATATTGAAGAGCGTCCATAAATAAAACGAATCAAAAAAAAAAAAAAAAAGATAATGAAAAGAAAATAGCTTACATTTTAGGTTTCACCCAATCATCCCTAGTCACCCATACTCTGAAATTTCAAAAGGCAAATCTACTTTGTGATACATTTTAAAGAGAATTAAATGATCACATCTTTTGTTTTCTATTCTTGGCTCTCACCTTAGATTATTTTAATAGTTACTTTATTTTGGACAAAATAAAACTCCAAGCGGTTCAATATTTAATGTAATGGTTATGGTTTGGTAGTCAGTTGCTTAAAATTTGTGTATATTGTACAAGAAAGAACAGAAACCATCTTTAGGTTTAAATAGACTGTATAATGTCAAGCCAACAATGGAACACCTTTTTGCACCCAGTTAATTAAAGATGTAATATTACCTAAAAGAAATTGTGTTTTCTTGCTAAACTAACTTATTTCTTATTCTGTTCAAATTTAAAACAATCAACATATTGAACAAAAGGTGTAACTCTTTTTTTTTATAATTTTTGTAGCATAAAATAAAGTTGCAATCTGAAATTTGAAAATGGGTGGATGGACTAGAAATGAGTGTATGGAGCCTAAAATGGAATAAAAATAGTTTTAAGCTGTACCCTCTATATCTCAAAATGAAGTATTTATTTCAAATGTATTCAAGTGTTGAAATGAAAGCTCTGCACAGTGGGCATTACACTGTGACGTATTCAGTTCTGTTGTCTAGAGTTCATCAACATTGACCTTTTATATAAATGCAAATGGTTTTTCTGTGTGTCACATAGAAACCGTAAAACACAAATGAAGCAATTTCGTTGACATGAATGTGGTGAAAATGAGCAGCTCATTGAACAATAAAGTATGTCCACATACTTTGTGGATTTGAAACTTAACTTTACCTACGAGGGTTGTTCCATAAGTTTCAAGGATTATCGCCTTCACAAAATCCTTAATTGCTGTCATATCATATCTGTTAAGTAAATAATAGCAGCTATAACTTCCGCTTCGCTATGTTCAGTTGTTCAGATATAGTTGTATAAAGAAGACTATGTGTAGAAAATTGTGACATGTTCAAAATGGGATATCGGCTGTTATTAAGTTCTTTATAAAAGAACTTACTCCAAATGAAATTAAATAGCGATTGGACGGTGTATATGGGAAAGCATTCCTCTCATATTATCCGTAAAAAATGGGCCACAGTTTTTTCGAATGGATCGAGATAGCATTGAAGACGAAGAGCGTGCAGGTCGGCGTTGGGGGTACTCACTCCTGAAAACATCGCTCTTGTGGAAGGAGAAATTATGGAGGACAGGCGGATCAAAGTTACAGAAGTAGCAGCTAGGTTTACTTTCTAGAACAACAGTCCTTCGAATTATTCATGAACATTTAAACATAAATAAGGTTAGTGCAAAGTGGGTGCTTAGATTTCTTTCCTCAGTCCAAAAGCAGCAACGAGTCATCTGTTGTCAAGCATTTTTGAAGCTCTGCCGTGGCAACGACAGAGAATTTCTGCAAACTACTGTTACGGAAAATGAAACTATGGTCCTCTACTATGATGCCTTGTTCAAAAGAGAATCAAAAGAGTATCATAAACCTGGCGAAGCACCGCCTCTAAAGGCCAACATCACTCAGTCAACCAAGAAGATCATGGCCACAATCTTTTGGGACTGTGAAGGAATGCTCTTCATTGACTTCAAGAAGAGAAACATCACAGTAAATGGGGAGTACTATGCTGGCCTACTGCACAGACCATGTGCTTCTGTCTAAGAGAAAAGGCGAGAAAAGCTGAGTGAAGGTTTGCGTATTCTTCCCGACAACGCGCCTGTGCACACAGCTCTTGTGGCAAAGAATGCTGTGAAGAAATGTGGCTTCAAGGAGATCGACCATACACCCTACAGCCCTAGCTCCCAGCGACTATTTCCTTTTCTCAAAACTCAAGAAGGACCTTCGAGGTAGGAAATTTAAGTATGACGAAGAAGTGATGAATGATGTTTATATCCATTTTGCAGACAAGGATTCTTATTATTTTTGGGGAAAGGGGAATTGAAATGTTAATTCGAAGATGTCAGAAGTGTATTGCAATATAGAGTAGTTCTGCAATGTAGTTACAATGAAAATTGAAATATATTTTTTGTCTTTATCATATCTAGAAAATGGTTAGGCTGGAAACTTATGAACCAACCCTCGTACATCAGTGTTAACAGGTTATATACTCCCAGCAGGCTGACTAGAGCTTGAGGACTCTTTAATTTGTTATTTTTCTTTCATTCTACTGTACATTGCATTAGGTTTAGGAATTAGATATGAGGAATATTTACCCTTTCATTATGGTGTCTGAGGTTATTCTCTCTTCTGTACAGTTATTTTACTTTATGTTAAACATATTTAAATCTTCTGCTTTGGTTTAATTTATCACTCCAGCTCGCGAAGCAACCTTTTGTGTTGGCTGGGAAATCCCATTTCAGTGTTTTGTTTTTCTCCTTTGTCTCCCCAAGTGCCAGATTTACAGCCTTTCATTAGCGGAGAAAAGGATGAATTGTAGAGTTAGTTATTCTCTCTTATCCGCGCATTTCTGGTGATAGTTGTTAGTTACTTTAAATAATTTTATAGCAGTATACTGCATTTTAGAGACATTGGAAATGACTCTGTCACAAGATAAAATTTATTACTCAAAGAAGTGTTGTATGTGACGTTTAATTTCATTAGTAGATATAAAATGCTTGTGAAAATAAGGTTAGACAATGTTAACAATTTCTTGTTTAGTCGTGGTAAATAACCGTATATTTGCAATGCATTTGCTACTGAATCAGTTATTTTTTCGCAAGTGAGAGGTCTTTTTCGCCGGAAACTGCTAGCGCACCCACTGAGAGCTCCGTTACCTTACAACGTTAGGCTATCAAATTGATCACATTGTATATGCATATTATGAAATATAGTATATCTCTACAATTTTCTACACAGCCAATAATTTGACTGTTTTATCTAGGAAAGAAGAGATGAAAATCGTGAACTTTTTAATTTCAATTCATACGTTATTTGTTATGATTATCTTTTTGCTGTTTTCTTTTCAAAGCATAAGTTAGGAATTGTGTGCCTTCATTTTGAAAGACTGCACAGGACTTTTAAGGTACCTGATAAATAAATTATCATAAAGATTTAAACCTCCAAAATGTTTTCTAAATATTATAGGTTTCAAGAAATATTTTTAATTTCTGAGGGGGAAAAAAGAGAAAAATTTCGGCGATGCTAAGGAATATAACATTCAAATATTTTAACAGTGTTATCGTGTTGACATGCGTTTCAAATGATGACACGTTATATTAGTCTTATATGTTTGCGTTTTCTTCCAAGTCTTTTAGACTGCAGAATTGGCAGAGATTAATTCATTAGGGTTATTTACAGACGCTCTTTAACATCTAAGGTCATCAGCGTCCCATTTTATTCAGGGCGTGAAACGGCCGACAAATTTTGCTCAGAGGCCTCTTCTTTCAGGCTTGAGGTTCATTTTCGCACCGTAAATGTACGACACGGGACCCACGGCTTTACTTCCCTTTCGAACGAAGCCACACTTACGCCCGAAAAAATCCATCGATCCTGGCAGGGATCGAACCCGAGACCTTGGGTTTAGTAGGCAAATATAGTAACCACTACACCACCTGGACCGACAATTGGCAGAGAGTCGAGGTTTTAAAGTGACTTGACATTTCCAGACATTTGAAAATGTAAGTAGGCATTATAGCTTAATTTGTATGTTAAACGGGCGTAGGATCAATACAAAATTAGTGCAGTTAATCATATTTTCTGAAGAATTTAATTTAAACTTTCTCGTTTATATTGTGCAAACGGAATAAAACGAAATGAACATTTTTTCACTTTTATATATTCACATTTATTTATGAATGTAAAGTTCGAATTCTTGAAGCAAGCATTTCGCTATTCTTGTTATTTTGTAAATACGTATATCGGTCTGTTATATCTGTGAGGCTCATTAAAATGTCATTTATATAGGGAATTATTAAAAGTACCGGGCAGTTTTGTTTTGCCCAGAAAAGCTTTGCCTGCCGTGAGAGTTTTTTTTTTTTTTTTTTTTTGAGTAGTGTTTAACGCCCGTTTTTACTACTGAGGCACCACAGGCGGTGGACACTGATGATACATGAGATGAAATGATAAATTGGGAAAGGATTTTTTTTTTTTTAAGGAAGGAAGCGTTCCAGGCCTAAGTTTAGGTACCTCCCCGGCATTTGCCAGTTATGAAGACTGAGGAAAACCTGGAAAAAACCCCAGTCAGGGAGGACGGTCCTGGCGGGATTCGAACCGCAGACCTCCCGCTCACGAGTCCGTCCCTTAATGACCTCGGCCACCCGTGGCGGTGCCGTGAGAATGCCTCTCGTTAACCGGCCAGGCGAGTCTGTGTGTTTAGGGGAGGGTGAAACAATAAAATAAACCAACCATTCAACAATACACATATCAATTTAAGAAGCTCATTACTTAACAAATCATCAAATGAGGTGTTGGAACTGCGCGCCTTCTTTCTCCACATGACATCTGTTTAGGAAATTATTTATCTCTCGCTGTAGTTCATTTTGAGAAATTCGGACAATTTCCTGGCAAATATTATCTTTGAATGTCTTGTTTGGTGTGCTGGTTCGTCTTGTACGTGCCATTTTTCAATTTACCCCGAGATAATAATCGCAGGCTGTTAATTCGGGGGAATGAGGGATACTTATATCTACTAATAGTTAGGTTTATTGAAATACATTGTGAATTGCTCTTGTGAAATTGTTGCAGTTCCAGTGTCGTGTTGAAAAAAAAAACGTTCCAATGATTCTCCACCGAGTTTACACCTTGAATGAATACGCGAGGCATAATATACTTTACGTGTACTGTCGAATTAAGAAATGAACAACTCTATACAGACCCGAGAACAGCTGCGCTACGACTGCGACAGTCACCAAGGTGAACAAGTAAGCAAGCAGTCTTGTTACTCCTCCATGGCACTGCAAAAGAATGGAGGCTCGCTCATAGGAAAAACCCCGCCGCGGGGGAAAGTATTACTGATCGCACTGTAGTATTTGTCTGTAGGACGTAAATTAATTTTTCTATTTATTTCTTTACAATAAACGTTTTGTTCTTGGTTTTAATAGGTAATATAATATACTACAACAATACTTTACAACATTGACCCAGCAATAGCCTGTAAGAATAGAAATACTTGAGTTATACTGATTTCTGAGTATTATAAACACACAGACAGAAACAGAAATGTCTCTCATAGCAGCCTCAGCGCGACAATTGTCTGTCATTATGACAGGTGAGGGGCATAACCTTGACCTAGCACGAGCTACGCACAACAGCAAACGCAAAGCAAAGTCAACCAGTTATAATAATCATCTAAACGGGTTATCCGTCAACAGTTACGCTTTTGTTTATTACACTGGCGGGAGATTATGTTTGAATTGCCTTCTTCAAGAATGTATTGCTTGGTTCTATTACACTCTCTCAAAATGAGCTTAATTATGTACAAAATTCAATCATGCAATAGATATGATTTTTAAAACTGTTATTTTATCTGAAACTTAAAGTTTCTCTGCAGAATACGTTAATTATTTTTTGTTTCTGAGTAAGGAAAGTGCATAAAATTGTCATCTCTATAGTGTATTTGCTTCTTTGAGTTTTGTAGCCAACATAATAATTACAAATTGAATATAAATCATTTTAAAACAAACGTTCAATTAAAAATAAGATTTATAAGTTTAGCAACATTCCATTTAATGCTATACGCTTAGAACGTTTATTTACTAACTTGAAAAGCCCAAGCTTAAATAAAATACATATTTTGTCCATAACTTTTGATAACTCCTTAAACTACAATCATTGTGTACTTAAATTATCTTCCAGTCTCATTTTCGTCACAGCATGGCATTTTACGTTGCTTTAAATATGTACGTATAAATACATTTCGTTAGCATTTATAAGTTAAAGGCTTCAGTATTTCTACCTACAGGTGATTTCGATGTTCCATACATGTTTGTTCTAGCTGTACAAGGCTATTAACAAAAAAAAAAAAAAAAAAAAAAAAGTAGATTATTATCAGAATTAACCGTCTCATTGTTTTCAGTATCTACAGCTTTACAGGAAAATTAAGACTGTTGCTTATTGTCACCTGCTGAAGCCCCTATTTCCTTCATGAACATAAAGTACATGATGTTGCCCCCAACTGCACCTGGCGCACATGCTTTCAATTTAACCGTCATTTGATTGCCTTGAGTGGTTTTAAGAAAATATTTTTTTGTAGTATTTGACCAAAGGTATTTTAGGCGGTAACTTGTAATGCATGAGCTGAAAGAATAAGTTAAAGAGAAATGGGTGTTATAACTATACAACTTACCCAAAAGGTTTTGTCCGTGTTTTGCGATGCTCAAATATCAAACGTCGGGGACAATTAAATGAGCAACAAAAAAGGTAAAGTGAGAGATAATTGTTGTCGAAAGTTAGCCTATTAAGTTGGTAGGTTCAGTATTTCCTATTGTTAGTCAGTGTTCTGAGAACATGGTCAAATATGGTGATTTTATGAGCTGGTATGCTGCATGAATTTAAATTGCAGCATAGTATAACTGCTATGAACGAAGGTTGCGAAGTCCAGGAAAGCAACTAGGATGGTGAGGACGTGGGACAACAATTCAACGTCAGTGCAGAACCATGCGGCTACATCTCCAACAGCTAGGAAATATATATAAACTCAGTAGAGTTGATGCTTAGAAGGCGGCAGAGCTAGCTTTTATTTTACATAAACTTTTCAACAGAAAGGTCTTGATAGGCTGCTGACAAGAAATGATAAATAGATCCTCTAAAGCATTTCAAGACGCCGTTATTACTGGTTGGCAGCCAATGATTCAATTCCTAAACAACCGAAACCATCACTGCACCAAAAGAAGGTTATGCCAGATGGGAGCGAATTGCTGCCATCCAGTCAGCCAAACACTTAATGTCATTGTGTTCTCAATCAGCTGGAACGTGCTCATGAAAAGTTGAACATTAAGAAGTTGTACTCGTGAATCTCAAAGGTGTTGTTCTTTTGCTAATCTGCCGCGTGGCAGCAGCTGGTAATGTGCTGATTACGTGCCCTCCTCCCTGCAATACTGCACTTTAACTATGATGTCGCAAGACGGACGCAGCGTTTGTACGATAGATTTTGGGCTTCCGAATCCGTTGAGCCGGGGGATATTTTTAGTTAGTTTTTAAATAGCTGCTTCATTAGTCAGTGACGTACTGACTGATGTACAGAAACTTAATGCCACAACTTTGAAATTTGAACAGCTAGACCTAAATTCTCTATCTCTAAACTGTTTGTCTGAGACCCCGCTACAATATCTGTAATTATAGCGATGTAGTTAAAAAATACCTTATATGTTCCCTCTCTGGTCTTGTAATCTTTTGTCACGAACTGCAAGTCCATTGTGATTAAAAACTTATTTAAACACTTAGAATATATATTATCACTGTCTGCAAACAAGTGTATACAAAATATTTCATTTAGTGAAAAAGTAGAAATTGTAATTTAGTTTCTTTTAATGTTTAATAATTGCTATTTTATGCTGATACTCGTTTAACATTGAACAATAATACAATATACTAGCAATGAATTTGAATTATAAACATATTTTCAATATCTGACTAAACATGCCAAAAATAATAAATAAATAAATAAGCTTTACTCGATTTCACTCTGGACGAAGGTTCCCAAACTTTTGTTTTTCCACGCATCTCAGACTTCTATTTGACGGGGAAAAAATAAAATTTTTATGGAAATCAAGACATAGCGCAATATAATACGTGACTGGAAGGAGAAGCTTAGGAAATTGGCTGTAGGTGGAATGCAAAGAAGGAAAGCTGTACTGAATATAATTTGCCGCTCCAGCTACTTGAAACATTTTATAAAAATACAGACTTTTCCGTTGAATATTGAGAAATTTAGTTCTGAGCGTGGTTTTCAAAGGAAACATAGGTAGAACAATTATGAAAGTACGTCGCATTAACAGAACAGCTGAAAATGTCTTTTATTTATAACCAGCGAACTTATTTCCATAACTAACTGTTATTCAATCACATCTCCAAGTTTTAAGTTATGTTAAATTAACGAATATTTCTGAATAAAGCGTGATTTTAGTAACCAGATAAGGTTTCAGAGTATTTGTTATATTAAGGAGAAAACCTATAAGGAACGTATTTTTAATTGTATTATTTTCAGAGAAAAACATATCTTCTAAAATATTTTAGGAGTTCCATTAATATTAAAAAGGTTTCTAACCATATCATAGAAATAAAAAACAATTTCAAATAATAGTAGTGGTGGTGGCGGCGGCGGCGACGACGACGGTGATTTATTTATTTATTTCAGTAGTACCAATATAATAAAACTTCAAAATCACACATGGGTCAAAAGTATGTGCTTTTGATTTAATAAAAATATTACATTAGATATTTCACAACAAAGTAAAAAACAACGTATATTCAACAATAAAATTAAGAAAAATAAGAAAAAAATTTAAAACATGTGTACACACACACGCGCGCGCGCACACACACACACACGCACACACAAACAAAAAATAGAAGAAATAAAGTTAGAGATGGCATACAGAGATAGCATTCAATTAATTTTTCTCCCCACGCCTCTTCAATTTTCAGTTATATCACTTACATCAGAAATTCACCTAATTTTTCCTCCCCTACCTTGCCTGCCGAAAGAGCCCAACAAGAGTATCTCCCCCTGTTCGATCTATTTAAAGGACTGTGCAGGATACTTTTCCCTCCATCCTTCTGTAGCTTTACATTCAGCTGGTATGTGTCCAGATCCCCCCCCCTCCTCACAGGTGGGGCAAATTCTTCGCTCATAGTCGTCGGTGATTTCGATCATCCGCCATGTCCCTAGTCCGAAAGCGAGCCCTAGTAAATAAAAGTAATTATACAGGTTGAATATCACATAAGACATAACCTGCATGCTATCGTAATAATGACTCAAAAGTATTATTGACAACTACTATTGATAGCCGAAGTCGTTAAGGCGCGGACTTGTGAGCTGGAGATCCGGGGTTCGAATTCCACCAGGACCGTCCTCCCTGACTGAGGTTTTTTCCAGCTTTTCCCTCAGTCCTCATTAATGGCAAATGGGGAGGTACCCTACCACGCGGTATTCTTGATCTAAGCCATTCTGCATCACCCATTTGTCATCACAAGGCCTGGTGGATCCGATTCCAGACATTCCTAACTAAAAAAAAATCTAAGCAGGTATCGGAGATCCAACTTGGGACCTCCCGGCCAGCAGACAGTAACGCTAACCACTAGATCACTCACTATTCGATATGATGCTACACAAATTATGGAATTGTAGAACATCTTTCCTTCTTGGCGTAAAGGTAAAGTGGAGCTTTGTCATCCCATCCGTATATAAAAAGAAAAATATTATACAAGCTCTAGTCATATGTATAAAAATATGAAATAATTACTTGAACGGAATAGACTCAATTGGAATGTCAGAATTGGAAGTTGTTTTAAAGGAAAGCTAAAATAAAAGAAACTGAAAGTTGATTTAAATATAGATTTTTAAAAATATCGCTAATAAGAGAGATTTCTTAACTTAGTGGACAATGGAGATAATTGTAATAATTATGACACAATTAGTTTTCTTTGCAGAACATATAAAATGTACACATAAATAATTACTAAAATATAAAATTTATTCAGGAAAATATTTACTGGAGGAACAAAAGGGAAAAACTTATTTTGTACCAACAGTATTTTTACTCTAAATCAATTATGAATTTAACAAACCATATATTTAATTTATAGGTTTTATTAAAGTATTTAATAATATAATTAAGAGGCAAAACTTGTTTTAACTAAAGGGGGAATACCACCAATTTTAAGTCAGATAATTGAAATTCTATATAAAGAAATAAATATTTAAGAATGTAATGAATGCAAAATTCATAATAGGAAACAAGAGAGTAGGACAAAGGTGTAGCCTGTCACTTCTGCTTTCTACAACAACAGTGGAAAGTTAAAAGTTTTACTGAAGATGGATTTAATAAATTATTTAAGGCCCATCACATTATAATTGCTGAAAATGAAAGGAGGTTACAAATAGCATAACAAGAACAGGAAAAATTATACTATCATATATTATAACAATATCCTTGAAGACTCAAATGGAATCCTCATATAAAAATAACTAAGTTCATTTATTGAGAATGAACTAATTGAATGGTTACATTCTTTAACTTTCTTTGTCATGAAGTGCCCTATAATTCTAATGATAATGCACATAAATGTTTATAAAATTATTGGTACTTTTAATAAAAATATAAAAAAGAAAAAAGAAAAAGAAAATGTAATAATATGACAATGATCAGTTTCCTATTTTTTTAAATGGAGCATAAGTTTGAATTTGCAAAGTAGACGCCAAAAAGCAGAAATGTGGCCTAACTAGGGACTGCCAATGCCATCAGCGAAGCAGATGTCTAAAGTGTGAACAAGAGAAGCTTAAAATAAATGTATAATATTTATTACTCTCGCATTTGCAAAACTGGAGCGTTGGAGAGAAACATGCCAAACCTCTGTTAGGACACATTGCAGCCTTGACGCCGTTCTTTCGTTTCGGCATTTAGGGGAACAGTACTAAAAGATTTTGGAATTGCATTTAGCGATCTCGACCGACTGTCTCCGAGATGTGCCGAATTGAAGCAATGGTTTACATGCGGCTACTCTGTGTGTGCAACACATGTTGTTGTGTTGATTGATTGAGCGGTGTTTAACACCCGTTTTTACTACTGAGGCACCACAGGCGGTGAGGGTGGAAAGACTGCTCTTTGCAATAGTGAATTGTTTAAATAATTTTTATTATTTTGTGAAATAAAGTATACGAGGGGGGTTTTGAAATTTTCAAGTAAACACCAGAATTAAGAGAAATGTTTTTGTTCTATTTTTCAACAGTCACCTTGTAAATCAGTACTTCTTTAGTTCAACGGCATTCCAACTTTTTAATAAGATTTGCTCAACTGTGAAAAATAAGCCTCTGACTCTGCTTCAACCTTCATTTGATATGAATCTCGTCCATCCAGCCATTTCCTCAGGTTTGGGAACAAAAAGTAATCGCAAATACCGCGGATATCGAAGCACTTGGAAGCGAAGGTCCTGCAGTTTTGCATCGGAAATCCCAGACGCATGAGAAGGCGCATTATCGTGATGAAAGAGAACTTTCTTTTTGGTAAGGTGTGAACGTTTAGCCTGAATAGGTTGGTCCACTAATGAAGTGTAATACTCCCCGGTGATGGCTCTGTCCTTCTACGAGCACACACCATGAGAGTTCCAGAAAACCGTAGCAATGACTTTTCCTGCAGATGGAACGTCTTTGCTTTCTTTGATGCACTTTCACCTGTTGTCACCCACTATTTGGACTGCTGCTTCGTCTTTGGCGTGTAGTGATGAATCCATGTTTCATCTATGTTATGAAAAGTCGGAGAAACTTATGGAATTGCGTTTAAACAAGTCTAAACACTCTTGCGAAATGTTCAGTCGAATGCGTTTTTGGTCCACTGTTAATAAAACGCGGCACCTACTAAGCGAACAGTTTTCTTATACCCAAGTCTTCATGTAAAATGTAGTGGATACGGTTTGTCGTGGTTTTTGCAATGTCAGCCAATTCGCATACCTTCAATCGGCGGTCATTGTCAAATTTTTGTCACAATCTCGTCGGTCGTAGCCGTTTTGGAGCTCCCTGAGCGCTCTCATAACTTTGATTGGATGTACGACCACGCTTAAATTCAGCAGCCCATTTTTTAACTATCGAAAACTAAGGGGAAGAACTTAAATGTGGAATCTAACGCCTTTTGTGTTTTTGTTGGGGTGAAACCTTTCAAAACGAACTACTTTATCACAGCTCGTATTTCAGTTTTATCCATTTCGTAGAAAATGTTCACACTAGTTTGTTTTCACGATCGTCACAAACAAGTGACTACACTTATGCGTCTGAAACTTTACAGCGCGCCATCTATCTATCATAGTAATTTGGCCATTTTCAAGGCATCTCTTGAGTCAAGCCTAAAACATTTGGAACACTGCTAGTATAGTATATATAAATGTTATTGTTGACTTCTTTAAATGGCCGAATCTCCGCAATAAAGCAAATCCGTATAACTGGTATTTTAATTATACTGTTTGTAAATATGTTAATTGTGACTTTGCATATAATTTGAAAACGATGAAGTCCAGTATTAGCCCAAATGATGATTCCAGCATAGGCCACTTATGAAAGAAATGGAATATTTAAACGAGTTACAAACTGAAGATATAAATAGAAATTTGAGGAATTAAGGTTGACTGAAAATTGGATCAATTTTTTGGAGACGTAACAGGCCAACACATAAGGTAAATGATGATTGTTTTGGAGTTATAATTTCGTTGATTTCATTTTTTACTTTTGCATTTTAAGTAAGCACAAGTTTCATCATAAAATAAAAAAATAAATAAATAAACCTACTCCATAGAACTCGATCTACGATTTTCGAAACCATAGTCTGTCAACTTATACGTTAATCCACACTATCATATATATAGCTTTCTTTGGAACACAATGAATCAGTTAACTATTGTTCAATGGTGATTAGTCGAGATTTTAGTATTGAAAACGGTGTTGATATGTGGAATTTTGTCACTCGCGACGTAAGTTTTAAGACATATTAAGCCAAATGTTTACCCTCTTTCGGTTAATACTGGCTTATTGTGGCGATTATAAAAAGTGTACTAATAATGAGGCTTTGACAGTGCTACTGCATTATTAACGTGTTATAGAGTGTGGGACAGTTTGCTTTAAAAGGGTAACCAAGTTCGTTAACGTAAGAGTAGAAGGGGAATTAAAAACATAGATAGCGGTTGGTCTACGCATTATGCGTAGCTAACGGTTGGTTTGAGTTTGATGCCTAGGAATCACGACGTAGATTTGTAGTCCTTTGTACAATATAAAATGCTTGCTTAGTTTAATAAAAAAGTAAATAATTTATTTGCAATACCAATAGTATTATTTGAGAAATAATCCCTTAACATTCCTTCCTCTATTTTGAATATTTAAAATTTAATTTTACTTATAGGCAGAAGGCTTGTCGCAGAATGCGCCCCCCCCCCTCCAGGCCAGTGTAGGTTTTGAGTAGGTTTTTGCCGTTTAGAAGGTCTGGGTTGCGACAGTGTTAACATTTAATTTAAACCTCTTTATCCCCATAAAGTATATTATTATTACTTTTTTCGTAGAGCATAGATTACCTATCTCAAATTGCTTGTCTACGATTCTTTTACAATCTTTGAAATTATTGCGGTAAGACATTAAAACAGTATAAGTACTTGTAATTTGTTGATCAGAATGGTGTGCTATTTCCGATTGCAGTTCCATTGACAGGTTTTATCTGTGTATGATTGAATGGAATTGTATTGCAAATAAGATGGAAACGTAATTTAACTCAAATATTTTTGGTGCATTAATTTTTTTTAATCTTTCGTTTGACATTTCACGAAACTTGAAAATATCATGTAATAGTTATGTTATTATCAAGAATAAGTATGTAACATGGATATAAGTCTAATTTATATGCATATTCTTCATTGAATGACATCATTAGTGGATGCTAGATTAACATCTAACACGCTCTATTTTTTCAGGGGTATATGCATAATGTAATATTTTCTCTAACTCATTTCGGATATCATTTTAATATTTTTTTGTTTATTTATGGATGCTCTTTAACATTTCAGGTCATCAGCGCCCCATTCAATTCAGGGTGTGAAACGACCGACAAATTTTGCTCAGAGACCTCTTCTTTCAGACTTGAGGTTCTTTATCGTGCCGTAAATGTACGACACGGGACCCACGGCTTTACTTCCCTTCCGAAGGAAGCCATACTTAGGATTTTTATGCTCCGAAAAAATCCATCGATCCTGGCCGGGTTTGAACCCGCGATCTTGGATTTAGAAGGCAAGTATGGTTATCACTACACCACCAGGACCGACGGATATAATTTTAAGACTTGGGACTGGATATATTAATGTTTGTGCAAATTTTGTAATGGTCTCTGGATATTGTAGATGCTATATACTCTGTGACATTATCAGAAATATTTAGGCCTATTGTTATAATCTCCGAGTGAAATATCGTAACCTTAAAAATGATGTAGCAATATATTTAAAACAATTTAACTTATGTTACCTATAGGTAACTATATACTCATATTAATTCGCAGAGTTAGAACTGCAATCAAATTTCAGCTTCAGATTGAACTTCTGACAAAAATATTTTTAATGTGCTTGGAACGTATCACCTTTTCGAAGGTTTTATCAAGTTGCTTTTTACAGATACGTTATTTCGTAATTACTCAGAGCTTTCTGTTTAGACACGAACGCATTACCAGTTAATTACATCAGCCAACTGCTAATTTCATTCAGGAATAGACCATCATGCTAATTATGTAAACAAAGTATCGTGTGATCTCATTTTGCGATGCCACTATAAAAATGAGTTTGCCCACGCTCTGTGCCATATCCATAATATTTTTGACCACTTAGAGTGCCACGCTCTGTCCTTATTTACAACTTTCATGTCAGTTTGGTTTGTGCTTCGACTAGAGCGGTTCATGTGCACGGCTAGTGTGTTAATGCACACAATTTTCCTTGTTTATTGGCAGTCCAGTGGATTAACTGCAATAATGGCTAGTAAGAATCAGCGCCGTGTTTAATAAAGAATTGCAATAGAAAATGCATGTAAAGGGGGAGGATTTCTGCATTTCAACTTGTAAGTGGGCAAAATGCTGTGTACTTGACATTTGTTAGTTAGCTGATTTATGAAAACATTGAGACTCGAACTCGAAAACAAATGACTACCTCTTGCTCGAAATCGAATGTCATAACCATTGTGCCGGAGTGACACTTTCCCATCTTTATAGCGTGTTATGCTTTGCTTCTCCATTAGCGCCGCCATGAGTGGCCGGGGTCGTTTAGGCGCGAACTCATGAGCGGAAAGTTTCCCACCGGGACTGTCCTCCCTGACTGAGATCCTTTTGCAGGTTTTCCGTAGTCCTCAAAAATGGAAAATGCCGGGCAGGTATCCTAAACTTAGGCCTGAACGTTTCCTTTCTTAAAAAAATCCTTTCCCAATATATCCTTTCATCTCATGTATCATCAGTGTCCGCCGCCTGTGGTGCTTCAGCAGTAAAAACGGGCGTTAAACCATTCAAAAGTTTCATTTGGACTATCCTTACACATCTGCACCCCGTGATAAACAAATACACTGTGCCTTGCTCAAGAAGCGAAGCTGAAACATCAAACGCGACAACTCTGCTCTTCCGTTGCACAGCACATGCCCCAAATGATACGACGTCATAAGAACAACCCTTCACTAGTGAGCATGCTATGTCAACACGATTCCAATCTGCAACAAAGCGATGCTATGTCTCTTAGTCATAGAACTTGAAGAGAAAATGGAAAAGGAACTTTCAATAGGCATCGCAACCCCGCACAGAATGTAACCAAAACCATTCAATGGTCGAGTAAACCTAAAATTCATCAGGAGTTCGCATTCCACGTTGATTATTCCCCTGTCCTAAGGTTCCGTGTTCCATTACTACACGCAGTGCCACATTCCACCCCCCTGTTCCGCAATTTCCCATTGCCTGGTGTTTTCCTTCTTTCAATGTTGCTATTTCTTACAACTGACTTTCCACCTCTGGTCCTCTACATATTTTCATGGAATGTGTAGAGGACCAAACCTCTCTCATTTCCTACTTGATTCATCTCCATCGCAAATGAAAATGTTGCAAAACTTTGTAAATTCTTATGATATTGGCATTTACAAGAGGTGGCGTGCGTTAATTTTTCATGGATATATGGCACAATTCTTAAGCTATTATGGAAATAGAAGCCCTAGGGACGGTGATACTGGCCAAGGATGCAATTGTTCTTATTTTATTGATAAACTGGCAGGGGTATTTGTGGCCCATATTAAAGACATATTTATTAATATACATGCTCCCTCTGCGAATAAACGTCAAGAGAGAAATGCCTTATTTCATTCGAAAGTTGGACATTTTTGCGTTCCCTATCCTACATCTAACATTTAATTACATCCTATACCCAAGATCGCGGGTTCGAACCCGACCAGGACCGATGGATTTTTTTCGGGCGTAAAAATGCTAAGTATGGCTTCCTTCGGAAGGGAAGTAAAGCCGTGGATCCCGTGTCGTACTTTTACGGCACGAAAAAGAACCTCAAGCCTGAAACAAGAGGCATCTGAGCAAAAATTTTCGGCCGTTTCACGTCCTGATTTGAATGGGACGCTGATGACCTGAGATGTTAAAGAGCGTCCATAAATAAAATCAATCAAAAAAAAAAATCTAACATCAATGGAGGTGGTTTTAATTGTGTGCTCGCCCAGAGGCACTTCATCCCTGTCATCCTCTTTTACAATTGATTAATAATCTACAAATGTGTGATACCTGGATGATCAAACATAAGATTACATATGTATCACATAATTCTGCAGCTCGACTGGATCACCTTATGTTCCCAAGGTTCATCAAAGTCAAGTAAGTAGAGTAGAACCAGTTCCTTTTTCTGATCATGCAGAAGCAATACTCCGACTTAAACTGTTCTCTTGGGCTATTTGAAAGATGAATACAAGTCACTTGTCTTCTTGGCATAGAAGGACTCCACGAGTCCGAAATATAGCGATCTCAAGTGTGACTTTTTTTTGTGTTTTATCGTTTTCTACTATTATAATTACTGTTAATTTATATATTTATAATAAATTCTATATTTCCGAAATAATCTTAAAAAAGTTATTATGTAAGACAATAGAAAATGTTGAGATGAAAATAACTGTTGCTCCTTTATTAATTTTCCCCCCTAAAATGTTGATAGTTTAGATAAAATATTAGTTTTGAAAATTAAAAATGTTTCGGATGACCCCTGGTCGATTAAACCAAAAGGTAGCCTGGTTTAATCGACCGGGGGTTCTTAAGCACTTGTTCTATATATGCTGCACAAGTATTCCCGGTCCCTTCCAAAGGGACAACAGATGGCTTATGGGCGCTAATTCAAGAAACCTGAGCTGTTGTACAAATCTGATGTCATGTATACCCCGAAGATTGGGGGTACTGAGAATACTCTTAGGCATTGTCTCAATAGTAGTAGCAGTGGGCTCTGTGTCAAAACTGGTAGAAGGGTATCCACTATGACAGTTCATGTTGATAAGAGGACATGTTTCACGAAACAACTTGTCTACTAGCTGTTATTTCACCACTTCTAATAAAACCTGTTTCACCAGCATTTGTTTCACAATGCAATTTTGTCCCTCACTTGTCAAAATTACTGGTGTATCCGAGCGTCGAGAAGGTTGTTTCGGGGATATTTATTACACCGTAGACTATTTGCTGATGCGATTTTGTTTGCGCGGCATGTATTTCAAGCCAAGAAATTGTATTATATCTACCACATGGAAAACAATCTCTAATATTCAAAACAAAGTACCAAGGCTGCATTTAATTAATAAAAATAAAGAATACTCTTTGAGCAATTCTCCAACAAATTGCGAAGAAAGAGAAAGCAGAAATATGAAAAATAATAAAGCAAACTTTAAAAGCGTTGGAGCAATACATCAGAGAAAGTTTACATACATGTGAGGGACACATTTTGGCCAAACATCAAGAAAGCTACAATGGTAAATGATTTTATTTTACATTCTTATTATTATCATCTACAAATAATGATGTAAGTAGCTAAGTTTCTATGTTATTGTTTCAGGTGAAAATACATCATTCAAGAAGTATGGGAATGGGGGGTGGGTTTGAGATCACAAATTCCATAAATAATTCTTAGTGAACTTTAAAATTAAAATCCGTCGAACAATCAATCAATACCTAACCGAAAATACGGGGTAGGGGTAGGTCCATAAGTTTCCGGCCTCGCCGATAAGGATCATCGCCTTCACAAAACCGTTATCTGGTGTCATATCTTATGTGTTAAGTAAATAATTGTAGCTGTAATTTTCGCTCCGCTGTGTTCAGTTGTTCAGATATAGTTGTCTAAAGAAGGCTATGTGTAGAACATTGTGACATGTTCAAAATGGAGTGTCGAGCTGTTATTAAGTTCTTCACAAAAGATGCACTTACTCCAAATGAAATTAAACAGCGATTGACGGTGTATATGGGGAAGCATCTCCCTCATATTCTACCGTAAAAGAATGGGCCAAACTTTTTCGAATAGGTCGAGAAAATATTGAAGACAAAGAGCGTGGGGGTCGGACCTTTGGAGGTGCTCATTCCTGAAAACATCCTCTTAGGGGAGAAAAAATTATGGAAACCCGCGGCTCAAAGTAACAGAAATAGCAGCAAGGTTGGGTCTTTCTAAAACAACAGTCCTTCGAATTTTTCATGAACATTTAAACATGAATAAGGATAGTGCAAAATGGATGCCTAGACTTCTTTCTTCAGTCCAAAAGCAGCAACGAATGGTCTGTTGTCAGTCGTTTTTGCAGCTCTGTCGTGGCAACGAGAGAGAAGTTCTGCAAACCATTGTTACAGGAGATGAAACTATGGTCCTCTACAATTATCCCTTGTCCAAAACAGAATCAATGGAGTCAAGTAAACCTGTCGAAGCACCCCTCTAAAGGTCAAGGTCGCCTTGTTGAACCAAGAACGTTATGGCCACAATCTTTGGGACTGTCAAGGAATATTCTTCCTTGACTTCAAGGACAAGAACATTACAGTAAATGGGGAGTACTATGCTGGCCTACTGCACAGACTATGTGCTTCCAACAATGAGAAAAGGCGAGGAAAGCTGAGTAAGGCGTGCGCCTTCTTCATAACAATGCGCCTGTGCACACAGCTCTTGTTGCAAAGGAAGCTGTGAAGAAATGTGGCTTCAAGGAAGTCGACTATCTAGCCTACAGGCCAGATCTAGCTCTCAGTGACTATTTCCTCTTCTCAAAAATCAACAAGGACCTTCGAGGAAGGAAATTTAAGTGTGACTAAAAAGGGATGAATGCTGTTTGTGTCATTTTGCAGATAAGACTATGGATTATTTTGGGAGGGGGGGGGTTGAAATGTTAATTCAAACATGTGAGAAGTGTATTGCAATAAAGGGTAACTATAGTGGAAAGTGAAATATAGTTTTTGTCTTACCATCCTCAGATAATGGTTAAGCCGGAAAATTATACACATACCCTCTATGTACATTAGTATGTATTCATCATTCAAGATTCACTGGTAGAATTCAACCAGTTAACAATACGCGATATTACAACACCAAATATTTCCTGAAACAAAACATTGATAAAACAAAATCGCTCGCTGATAATATCAGTTTCTCACACTAGTAAATACTCCTAAGTTGTACAAACACACACTTGTAAAATAAACAAGTAGTAATAGAATGAATATTTGTGAAACTGGTCACTGGTGTTTCTCATCCAGCACACGGTTGTTCTCCTTTGATCATTTTCGTGAATATATCAAACACGCTAGGAAGAAACTATCTAATAACGGAGTTTGTCACATTGTTAGCTACTTATATCACACATAAATGATATTTAAACAATTCTAATAATGTTTGAGTTTTTTGTTCTTGATTTTGTAGGTATGTGTAACCATTTCTTACTGCACACAACTGTATGAAAAAGTGAAATATAAATAAATACATAGAAGAAATAATAACAAATGGTACAGAGAATAAGATTTTGTAAACGACGAAATTAAGGCATTCTTTTATTTTGAATGTTTGTTTTCGAAACCTAAGGAAAGATACCAGATTGGTTTTCAAGAACTGAAACATCTTCTTTATTTGAGTGATACTACAATTAGGTTTATCAACTAATGGAAGAATGTTGCATTTGTATATATAATACCACTTAATTTCTCCTAGAGACGGTAAAAATCAATCAAGACGTTTCTAATTGAGCTGATATAATTCCTTTTTATTGGTGCGCTAGGAAAAGGAGTAAAGCTTTTATGGAAATAAAGACATCGTGTACGTGACTGGAATGAAGAACGAACATTTTTTGCTTAATAAATGTGCGAGACCTGGAATACTAAGAAGAGAATATTCAAAATCCAGGGTTTTGGTGGAACACGAGGAGACTAAAAGGTTTCTTTTTAAACATTTTCCAATTTAAAAGGTGAAAAAAAATTATGAATTTTTATGCATATGTAACTACCGTTTAGTACATAACATGAAGAATTTTAAAACTAGTTACTTCGAATTGCTAATTGTAACTTAAGGGATAGGCCTTATTTATAATCGCTGTTTTGTGGGATTGATCACAATAAAACGTTTAACGTGAAAAGATGTACTAAAAGGTTATCAGCAGATATATGATTTCAGATTTATGTTATTAGGATAAAATTTTCGGATCCATTAGCTGAAACTTAAATAATTTAACTTTCTTTAGTATGTGTTGTTTAATAACTATTTTTTTCAAGACGGTTGAGTTAGTGTATTTCCCCTTATCTAAACAACGATTCATATACTCACTGCATGATAAATTTTTTCGTCTACGATCCAAATGTGTTTGCTCTCAGTTTACAAATGGAACTGGAATCTGCAGATTTTGCTTTTAAGAAGGCTACAGGTTATCTATGCCTGCTTCCTTTATCATTCCCTAATTACTTCTTATTTTTAGTCAAGGTAATATTTCTGACTCTTGAAATTAGTTTTAAAAAGTTTAATGTTGGAGTTTACATACATAGAACATCATTACTTCCATTTGATTGTATCTATTTGGGCATGTACCTTATTACATTGACTCAGCTATGTGTTTATTTTGGAATTTTAAACTTGTCGCAAAACTTCTTTCACTGCTCTATGCTATACATTGAATGAAAAATAGCTCCAAGATATGATGTAATGACATTTACAATAAATAATAAACAAAAGTTTTAAAATAAAAATATTAAAAATACCACTTTTTTAGATTTTAGTTATCTGGGTTGTGAAAAAAATTCAAAATATTTTGGACTGCAAAAGAAGCTGCAAGGTGCGGATACAGAAGCTTTAGTACTTTACAGCATGTTGGGCATTAACAAACAGAAGACTGAGGTCTCAGAAAGGGGCACAAAAAGGGATAAACTGTATAACAATGGCATCAGAAAGACTTACATGTATGTAACATAAGTTTTTTTTTTGTTGGTATATAACGCCCATTTTTACTACTGAGGCACCACAGGCGGTAGACGTTGGTGATATATGAGATTTCATGATATTAGGGAGAGGATTTATTTAAGAAAAGAAACGTTCCAGGGCTAAGTTTAGGATACTTCTCGGCATTTGCCATTTATGAGGACTGAGGAACACCTGGAAAAAAACTGTCAGGGAAGACGGTCCTGGCGGAAACCGAACCTCAGATCTCTTGCTCACGAGTCCGTGTCTTAACGATCTCGACCACCTGTGGAGGTGTAACATAAACGACAATATCAAAGAATTCTGAGCTAAATTATGCTAGCTATGTATGTCGCCCTCCCCAAATGTGAAGTATACGCTACAAGGAAAGAGAGATAATGATGATCAGAACTATGTGTATAAAGCTTATATACCAGCAGCTGAAGATATTGAGGGTGCTAGGTAGAACAAAAAGCAAAGTTGATCAAGGTAAATTTGTTTACAAAAGTGTGGCAACCGAAGGGACATGTGTCTGTCTTTTTCAAGTTGCTACGAGCTCTTTGAAGGAAGGAATTACTATAGTATTTTTTCAAAAGGAGAAAAAGAGCAATTTAACATTTTGGTTGGCTTCGCTTAAACCACTTAGCATGAACGTGTATCAATACTTAGTTTTATCTCGCGCTACCAGCAGAACGGGTGGCCGAGGTCGTTAAGGCGCCGACTCGTGAGTTGGAGCCCTGGGGTTCGAATCCCACCAGGACCGTCCTCCCTGACTGGGGTTTTTTCCAGGTTTCCTTCAGTCATCATAACTGGCAAATGCCGGAAAGGTACCCTAAACTTAGGCCTGGAACGCTTCCTTCTTTAAAAAAAACCTTTCCCAATTTATCATTTCATATCATGTATCATCAGTGTTCATCGCCTATGGTGCCTCAGTAATAAAAACGGGCGTTAAATAGTACTAAAAAAAAAAAAAAAAAAAAAAGAGGCAGAAGGCAGGGTGGGAAGTAACATGGGCTAATTAATTAATTTATCAGCAGATGCGGGAAAACAACTTGCGCATGCGTAGATTCAAGGTGTAAAGTTTAGTCTGCCATTATCCTTATGACTCTCTGTTCACATTCTTATCCTTCCGTTCGGAGGTGGAGGGAGGGAGTGTTCTTATCTTGTGAAAAAATGTGTAACATTATGAATTGCAAATCAGTGAGCTTTATTGTATTTTGCGTCTTCTACCTATAGTAGTATTTAAAAAAAATCTAATCCTGACCACGATTTTTCAGGTCAGTTCATTTGTTAAATTACCGCTGTTCCTTTTCGTGTGTATCTCTGAGAGAGACCACATTCTCAGTACTGCCACTGACGCAAAAATCTAATAATGGGTAGAACCCCGTTTTAAATCTCTCTGTGGAGTAATGCTGGCGACTGCTGCGTAATTGCATTCATATCCATCCGGAGCGCTAGCGTGCCATGTGCGAAATGCCGAGAGGAAGGAAATGAAGGATGGAAGTATCTCGTCCTCCCCTCACCCCCACCCCATACACACTCGGTTGTACTCTTAACTGGGCCACGGTGGTGACTGCAATCAACTCAAGACGGCGAAGCAATCACGTTGAGGATCGATTTCGCTTGTAGCCCATCTTTAGCTCCTCTCTCATTTCCTCCTGGTGATTAGAAATCCCATTTAAAATCTCTCACCTCAAGGGGCCTGCACCCTGTTAACCAATTTACTTGATGGGCATCTCAATTTGAACCCTGTGATGAGGTATTGAGATTGCCAATTTTTAAAAATTGCATTTGCGAGGATAAGTAAAACAGTTCTGCAGATTTGTATGCTTTGTGGACGAATTAAACTCTTCCCATGAACAAAGGAGAAAACGATAGATTGTGTAATCAGTAAGAAAATAATGGGAAATAAAATATTACACAAAACAAAAGTGCCTTTTACGAAAAAAAAAAAAAATAAAAAACGAACTACTAACTTCATATTGGTGAACAAAAATTTGTAGGTTTTTTTTTTTTTGTGGTTTTTCTTCATACGCGAAGACCAGTTTCTTTCTTACCTGAATTTCCAAAGAAATAGTACGATAAGGGTGACGATAAGGACACCTTTTGTGATTGATGAAAGTCATTTAAAGCTTTTAAAACAATTTTGAAGGGTGCTCCGCTACAGGTTTCTTCACGCTCTTGAACTGCGTAGAAAAGTCAAGGACTGTCGCATTACAGACACGCCCCAGTTAGACGCTCTTCCGGCGCGGCGCCATCAAGGTTACCTACATGCAGCACACAGAAACATGTAAATAATACTTGGTTCTAGTCGTAGCATAAGACAAAAAGAGTTGCAGTTTTTTAATGTTTTTCATATGAGAGCTAGTGTCCAAAATAAATCGAAGAACATCAGAATGCATAGGGCTATTCGAAATTAAAAAATAAATAAATAATAAAATGAAAACAATGAAAATAAGTTTTCGCAAAATAACGGAAAATATATTATTTTTCAGAAAATAATAAGAAAAAGCGGAAAAAATCTTGAGACACTATAAAACTTATTATAGACCCTTAAAATATAAGCAACATTCGGAATAATTAAAATACCGGGCGTCCTGAATATGCCATTACCGCTCGCACGGGGTGTTGGTCTCGGTCAAGGCCAGCTTCATTTTCCATTCACAGCAGCAGCCTGCCTGCCTGCCGGTCTACATTTGTTCTCGAATAGTTTTGAACAACGTATTTTCGTGTGTAACTATGGTTATAATTACGAATCAGGTTCTCGCGTTCCTGAGTAATTTATTTGGAAGTTTCCTGGGGAATTGCCTCCTGTAATTCACGACCTTGCGAATAAATTTTACATTACTGGTTATGTGCAAAATAAGAAACACACTAGAAGACAAATCAGGCGAAATTGGCACAAATCTTGAAAGTTCTCCAACAAAAGCACTACCGAAATTAGTACAAGTTGGGGTTTGATTGTCTTCTGCACATACAGATACAAAGATGTAAAATTCGAAATTTAACAAGTATACACGTGTACATTGTTTACCACAAGGTGATCCCGTAGCACATGTGCGTTATTGTGAGTGGTTTCTTTCATCAGTTAATCAACCCACAGCTTATGTTGTTTTCACACGAGTAGTTTCACAAAAATGGTCATGTCGGAGTACATGAGCGGACAGCTGCCAGGACGCAAAACCCCGCGCGTGCGCTGCAGACATATTATGGATCAAAACTCTTGTCGCACTGGTTATATAAATTATTTTTATACTCCACTTCGCATGATGTACTTCGAAACCTTAAGTCGTCCTCTGCAGGTTTTGCATAGTAATCTCAACAAGGTGAAACATTTTATTTACATTAACACTGTTTATCATTCCTTAGCATTTCAGTGAAACACTCTTGAATTCCTTTTATGTAGTATTTTTTCTCTACCATTAGTAAAGCAGCTATTTTTCCCTTGTTTACTAAAATGAAGGTTAAAGCATATTTGTGTCAGTCTTCGTGCTAAGAATAAAAAAGAATACCAGCATCACTAAGACATTTGCGGAAGTGTCTTATAAAATAATTTTTTATAGAAAAATGACTCCTCAAGAGGTGCGATATAAGCGATATTCCCCTAACACACAACACGTAAATAAAGTTATTCCATGCACGTTCTTTGTTGCAGTTTTTAATACACGTTATAGCTTGGCTATTTCGTTGTCGATCGTTTCACGCACTCTAGGAAATGATAGGTAGAATACAAAACGCTCTATCCCTGGATGGTACAAAAATCGTATTGTTTACACGTCGCCTTGGAGCTCGCAACGAGTAACCAAGATTTACTGCTGCTTTTTCGTTTTATTTTCCCCCTACATCAATCTATATGCTTCGTTATTTATATTTATTGTCAAATCGGGGTAGTATGCTAATAATAGTTTTTTTTCAAATATGCGCTTTCTATACCTAAAATGCACTGTGTTTAAGCAAAATATTTTTAAAATGTGTCTCGTTATATAGCTCTTAGTTGCAAATTACATTAAAATATACCATTTAGTCAAGGTTGAGTATTTTATTCGCTAAATATAACAAAGTCGTTTTAAAATGTGTCTTAGAGCTTTTAGTTATTAATTACATTAAAATAGGCAGATAAAGTTTAGTTTGTATAATTTATACGTTAAATATTATTTGTACCACGCCCTTTATTTTACTACTACATTCAGGTTCTCTATTGTTTAAATATATATGTTTATCACATATTATAATGCAATAAAGAACTAAAATGTTTGAGCAGACTCGCCTAAAACTTGCCTATAATTTCAGTGCATAGCACATAATTAGCTGGGTAATACTAATAGTTATACACTATTTATTTACCTTAAACATTTTTAATTGTATAGAACCGAGTCCAAAAATGAGGGTGTATCGAAATGTAATGCAGAATAAATTTTACGCTTAAATAATTTGGCCTCAGCGTTTGAAAATGACAACTATGTGTATATCGTTCTCCCTACAGATCTGTGTGACCTAAAGCCCTCTGTTGTACAAGTATGGGCACGCTTTGCGGCGGAATTTGCCGACAACCGATTGGTTCGCCAGCATCAGCCGCCATTTTAGGTTTGATGTCTTTGTGTTGTGCCATATGCTTACTAAGAGAACATTTTTAAAATTTTATTTTAATTAGTTAATATGCCTAGTGTTGTGCATTTGGTTGTACAACTCAAGGAAAGAAAGACGTTACGTTATATCGCATTCGAGGTTTAATATGACATGTAAACTTCATTCAAAATAACTTATGTAATGTAATAAAATATTTGTCAACATGGCTCTCTGTTGTATTTAGCAGTGTCTATTACAAAGTATATTATACTTACAATATTATTACTGTATTACAGTATACTTGACCGTATACTTGAACACATTTGCCATAGCTTTCAAAAATTAGAGGATATATATAATTTGTGAAGGTGTTTCGAACTTTTTTTTTACATTAAAATAGTTTGCCAGTAATGTAGTTCATTGCAAGGCACCACTTTTTCATTGTGTTAGCATGAAGTGAATTCACTTCAGTACGAGGCAGTATGCTCCAGGCACCGTTCACTAGATTTCTTTACGGATGATAATGTATTTCTTCAGTTAACGGAAATCTTAATGTTTCCAAACCACATTGGTCTATATATGGAAAATCCTTTCACACTAACTGTGTGTAGGATATACCAGGATAGGTTCATAAGTTTCCGGCCTAACCATTTTCTAGGTATGATCAAGATAAAAACTAACGTTTCAATCCCCCTCCCCCAAATAATCCAAATCTTATCTAAATGGGCACAAACAGCATCCATTACTTTCTTCGTCATACTTAAATTCCTTCCTCGAAGGTCCTTCATGAGTTTTGAAAGGAGGAAATAGTCACTGGGAGCTAAATATGGGGTGTAGGGTGGATGGTTGGTCTCCTTGAAGCCACGTTTCTTCACAGCTTCCTTTGCAACAAGAGCTGTGTTCACAGGCGCGTTTTCGTGAAAAAGGCTCACACCACCACTCAGCTTTCCTCGCCTTTTCTCTTTGATGAAAGCACGTAGTCTGTGCAGTAGGACAGCATAGTACACCCTATTTACTGTGGTGTTCCTCTCCTTGAAGTGAATGAACAGCATTCCTACACGAAAGAATATAAAAAAGAAGCTTTCGCATAAACGCCATCCAATCTTGTTGAAAACATTTGGAGAAGTCTTCCTTGGTGTGGAAGTGTATCCCAGAAGGCATGTCCATTATACCAATTTAGCGTGCTGTGTATCTAGCTCAACAGGAACGTAGACTTTCCTCTGTCACCCCCGGCATTTGTAAATTTTGAACCTTACCTTGCATTTCACTTCTTTATCAAAATCGAAACTTTAATTCTCATTGGACTAAACGATTTAAATACGGAAGAAACCTCTGTCGGACTATGTGGTGGATGCTAAAGTAAAGAGCCAAATTCAGCAATTTTGTTGCAACAAATGAGGCGAAAAAAAAAAATTGACGCTGCGAAAAGTTGATTAGGCTGAAAACTTCTGAAATTTGCCTCATAGTAGTTGCGCAATGTTATGAAGGAGGCATACATAAATTGTGCGTTGTCTCCAGAGAATAAATATTTCTCTGGCACATTTACATCTTGTGTCAAAATATTATTTGCTACTTTTTGATTCACAGTCCTATATAAATATGGATGCTGAAACTCTCATTAATGTTAGGCAGTTTTATACATAAGCTTACCAAGCTCAAAATGACAGCAATAGTGACGGAACAGTAATGCAGAAACAAAATAACTCTTAGGAAGAACATGCTTTATTATGCTCTCAAATTGGGTTACCGACCTGGAGCAAAATTTATTGGGTTTCAACTTCCGTCGAAGTCAACATTCGAGTTGGCACGGAAACTGAAGATAACTTTTATTCTCGATGAACGCAGCGAACATCGACCGTCAATGCCAGAAGCTAAGGTTAGGTATGTGCGTGCTAGATTGGAACTGCGCCTAGAAACTCCTTGCGGTGATAATCGCAAGAGATAGAATTCTAAATGTCAGAGGGCACTCTTCCCCTATACAGAGTGACATCGAGACACTAGCTGTCCGGACCAGAGAGGAAGAAGACGGTTCGATACCATTTTAAGGTTTACAACAGGTTTTCGGATGAAGTCTATTAATTTGTAAATTGAAGGATCCCTATTTGTAAAAATTTCCCATGTCAGTGCGAGGTATAATTTTGAATAGAGAAATCACTAAACTGGATGTTTATTTGGGAATCTTCACACAACGTTTCTGCAGAAATGACACAGGGCCATTGCCAGCGAGAAGAAGTACGTGGCACACATCCAAATAGACAAAGGAGACAATTCAGATATTTCTTTTTATATCTTTTCGATCACGTCACTTCCAAGAACCAGTAACTACCTCGACGCAATGCCCAGATTATTTTTTCTCATACATTTTCAAGAGCATTTACCATATGAGATTACCCACACACTTGGTGGTGATTAAGAGCGAGTGAGCATATCATTTCGAGCATGCGCTGTGCACAGAGGAGAATATTCAATGTGTTTTACATATACGCTCTTAAAAGTTTGCTGTGGACTAGCTCAATGCATAAAACTATGTTTATAACACTAAGCATTTCCTTCCTCCCAACTTTTAGAAATGCGCATCGGAATTTTTAGAAAACTCTTTAAGAGTGCAGCGTGTAGTCTAAGTGTAAGAGATAAACTTTATTCGTTTAAGAGGGTTGTACTAAGCAGGAGGAAAGCGAGCAGTAACGGAGTATTTGAAGGCAAATCGCGCGCTTGAAATACATAAGAAGAATGATGAATTGACATAAATCAGTTTTATTTTTCTTGCTTCATTACTAATGCAAGTTGTATAACTATTATCACTATACTGGCAACAAGTGGTCAATAGCAGCATTGCGACTTGCCATTATCTTGGATAATATTATGCCTAATAGGTCTATCTTTGGATTTTATAAATATGTAACTACACGGGTATTTTTTCTTCAGCCGTCTCCAAAAATAGATGTGAATCAACACGAATCTCATATCCCTAACAACTTTCATTTCTTTGGAGTACACAGAGAGTAATGTTTGGCTGCGTCCGTTGCTGAACGCAAGCCGCTCGGAACCAATGGACAAGTTCACCTTGCATTTTACACGCACGATATTAAATCACTAGTGGCATACATACAATATTTGTGTTTATTGCTTAAGTACTGTGTTATTCCTAACATTAATAAGCAAACTGTTTTGTTTCCTTAATTCATCTAAACATAATTTCTTATTTTTTTTTTAAGTTCTTTCACAATATGGGGGTTATTTCTGTAGATTTTATTTTGTATGTACTACATTTTTAATAGCGTTTAATGCCCGTTTTACTATTGTACATCATAAGCGGTTGACACTGATGATACATGGGATTTTTAATAGTGTTTAACGCTTAACGCCCATTTTTACTACTGAGGCACCACAGGTGGTGGACACTGATGATACATGAAATGAAATGAAATGCTAAACTGGGAAATGTTTTATTTAAGGAAGGAAACGTTTCAGGCCTTAGTTTAGGGTACCTCCAGGCATTTGCTATTTATAAGGACTCAATAAAACCTGGAAAAAACCTCAGCCAGGGAGCACGATCCTGGTGGGATTCGAACCCCCAGATCTCCCGCTCACGAGCCCGCGCCTTAACACCCCGGCCACCTCGGTTTTATATTCTAGTGACAAACATTTCAATACAATATACTACAGTAAAAATGACATCTCTATTACACAGTAAAAAATAATACTGGCACACTGCTCTAATAATAACACAAATCTTTACTTATAGTGATGTTTAATCGTCAACTGTGTTATGGTAACATATGGACAGAAATAACGCTTGATCTCGTAACAGGAAACTGCCAGTGGCTGCCCAGTGCGGCAGGAACGTATTATTATGACGGCACTGGCATGATCTTGGCTTACTTCACTGAGGAACAGCATGGGGGCAAAAACACTCGATAGATTCATAGTTTTGGTTCGTTATGAAAAAACTTGTCTGTACAGTACTTCATTATTTTTTTATTATTTTTTAACTTTAATATTTGATTTTGAGTTTTTTAGAACCCAGTGGAAATTTCGCTGAAAAAGGAAAGAAATTTCAAGAATTCAAAGACAAAATGCGTTTGGATTAATTTCAATACCGTTGTTTTGGAATTAAAGGAAATTTGTGATAGGTACTTAAAATCAGAAATGTGCCGTTCTTGCGCTTATTCCTTTACTTTCTGATCGATACATAAGCCCCTCTCCTCTTTCTTCATCACTTGGCCACGTCAGTATGGTACACCAAGAAGACCTTATTTAACAGTGGTTTATGCTCATCAAATGTTCACCAAAATTTGTTTTGTAGCCAAGCCTAGTGGCGTTCTATCTTTTTTCCTTCGCCATACAGGAAGGGTTTTATATATGTTTCTGTTCTTCATTCCAAATTGCTAGGCCCGGAGCCTTCATCACATACCTCCAGTCACCCAGGTAAAGTTTTCATCATTTTATCTCAAAATTCTTGATATTATTATGTTATATTGGTTTAAAGCTTTGTTATAATTTGTGATCAGGAAGAAACGTATATTTGTAAGCCAAGATATTGTTAGAGCAGGATATTTTATAATATCATATTTGCCAACAATTTGAGTAAATGTTGCAAAGAATTAGACTTTTAAAGTTTCAAATTTAATACACTTTGTATTTTGTAATTATTTAAAAGTATTGCTGAGGTAAGTTTACTATTTGCATATTCAAATGTGTTTTCTATTTAATTGCAACAGTTTGCTATTCTAAACTGAAATTTATTTTACATCTGTTTTATAGTTTTATGATTTTGAATATGTTAATTCTTCTTCTTCTTATTTATTATCAACTTACTTTCCATTCCCATATCTCAGGGGGCTTCCTTTCTACATACTTCCATTAATACTTGTTTTGGCGTCCAATATAGGCCATTGAATCATTTTACCTGGTGCGGTAGTTTATTCAGCAATTCTACTGATTGTAAAAAAAAAAAAAATGTATGAACGTTTCAACTAGAACAACTGCAATGAACTTAAAGACAACATTAGCACTGCAACTTGTTTTACAGACTGTAATAATTTTGCAGCACACCGTTCGTTACAAAACAGTTACCAACTCCTACAAAGCCACAACTTTGCATATGACATGTAATAGTTAACAAAACTTGCATGCATGGAGCGTCAACTGTCAAGGAAAATCAAGCTCGTAGTTGTTGAGTTAGGGAAATGCAAGTTTCTGTGTGTGATGTTCTGAGATTCCATGCCCTTATACAACATTCTGTGTAATCTGGAAGGGCAGGATGCTCCGTCTTAGAACACTTACTAGTTGTTTGCTCATCACCCTGCCAGGTCGTTATAAAAGGGCAGCAGATGTTGCTTGGATACTGTTTAGGGTTCCGAGAATCGTCATATTGTTGATGTCATGTGCCAGCTGGCAGCTTTCCGTAACATAGAGCGGGAAATTTCGACCCTCAGGCTAAATAACTCGTGTAATAAAACCGTCTATGTACAAAAAGGTTTAATTAGAGTAATATTTACCCTAATTAAACTAATCTAATTTATAATACGTTGATTATCATTTTAATGAAACAATTACTATATGTTGATGATATGTGTATTTGTTTACTGTAACGCTTTGTATATATTTACATAGTAAAATTAAATTTGCCTTGTGTTGAATGTTCGATTACAATCCGAAATGCTTTCTTAAATTCGTCCCCTGAAATTGCAGCAGTTAGTATTACACTAGTGCCACGCAGCATTAATACCTTTAATGTTTTTAGAAACGTAAGTCCCCAGGGCAGATTTTGGGCAGTTTTTTGTACGGAATATTACAAGAGAAGAAGTAACATAAAGTCTTATACAGCGAGTTTTATTATGAGCCGTAAGAAATTGGCTGCTTACTGAAAAAAGTCATCAAGGTCGTATATGCAAGTGCAGGTCGCAGCTTCTGCTTAGTTTAAGGGAGGCTTTGTCAGTGAATGGTTGTGCATTCGTGTGTTACTCTGCTCGGTGCTTTGTGTGTAAATTGTTGTGTGCGAGTTGTTGTTCGTTATTTCTGCCACTACATAAATTTAGTGTTGTAGAACAAGTTTTTATGCTGTGATGGGATTAAGCGAATCGCAAGAGAATATCCAGGCCAAAGTGTTCCAGGTAGAGAAACTGTTTACCAATTTGCTAAAAAGTTAACGGAGACGGGTTCTCCCAATGACAAGAAACGTGATTCGAACCGCTGTGTTCTTACAGCAGAAAAGTTAAATGAAATGCAGGGATTTCATACGCAGATGTCGGCAATGTGTTGCCGCCGGGGGACATCATTTTAATATCTGTAATAAAACAAGATAGTGCTTATATTATCAGCTTTAAACAAGGTTCGTTGTGCACTCAGTAAAAATAGAAAAGGAAAAATAAAAAAAGAAACTAACTTTCAGCGCGACGACGATGATATTTCCGGTTTTCCAGCTCTAGCGGCTACATTCCTCAGTGAGCAGCCACGCTCAGGCGGTCCATAACTCAAATAACATCATTATATTTATTTAGCAATCTTCGGTTAACATTTAAATAAGTTCATTTTTACAATAATTAAGTTTTAACATCAAGAATAAGAACGGGAGAAGCACATATTGAAATGAAGATTACAATTAACAAGAGAAATGAAGTAGAGAGGCGCATAATCGTACATTTGCAAGTAGACTCCTTACCAGCACGATTTCCCCGCCAGTCGCGGGTTTAAATCCGGCTAGGGTCCATGAACTTATAGAAGGATAAAAATCCCAAGTATGACTTTCTTCGGAAAGAAAGTCTGTCCCCTGTTGTAGATTTACAGCCGTAAAAGAACCTCAAGCTGAACGAAGAGACCTCCAAGCAAAATTTATCGGCCGTTCATGAAATAATGATGATAATAATAATAATAATAATAATAATAATAATAATAATAATAATAATAATAATAAGCAAAATGTTGTTGCACGATTCACCTGTGCATGAAGCTATTGACTGCATGCCGAAAGTTGCCACTCATCCTATCGCCATGGGTGGCCGAGGTCGTTAAGGCGCGAACTCGTGTGCGGGAGGTCTGGGGCTCGAATCCCGCTAGGACCATCCTCCTGACTGATATTTTTCCAGGTTTTCCTCGGTTCATAAATGGCAAATGCCGAGGAGGTACCCTAAACTTAGACCTGGAACGTGTCCTTCCTTACAAATAAATCCTTTCCCAATATATCATTTCATCTCATGTATTATCGGTGTCCATCGCCTGTGGTGCCGCTGTAGTAACAACGGGGTTAAACACGATTCATTCATTTCATTCCCACCCATCTTGATCTTCGATTTTTCATGGTTTTCCCTGACCGCTTAGGCGAATGTTGGATTGGTTAGTTCCTTTCCACGAATTTGTCGCTTTCTCCGTTTATATCTTTTCATTCCGTTGGTTCTGTTATAAGGCCAGAATGCGGTATGACGCTGACTTGCCCTTTTAGAAAGATTTCTGCCCCTACGTTTGATATGGAAGCAGTCTTTCTGAGGGACTCGAACTCCCTGGGGGCCCTCCGTCGGCGTGATCCGTCTATGTCCGTGCCTACCTTACCGTACCTGGAGCCTGTCCTTCAGGTGTCTTCCCTTCTTCATTCATCCTTACCTCCTGAAGGTGCCCTCACTCGGAAGGTAGGCACAAATGGGCAGCCGTTGAGCAAACCTGAAACACCAAAATATCCTCCTGTGTCTCTAACAATCGAATCCATTAGCAGTGCATTCGGGTGAAAAAAAGTCCCTTGTGTATTAATGGTTTCCTAGAAAGGTTTTTACTGAAGATAAGCGCAAATACTTCATTTAAAATTTATATTTAATAATTTAAAGTTATTTTACTGAATTCTTTCGCCAAATTTGTGTACGAATTTACTTCTTATTCTTATTTTTATAACCAAACAGCGCAACCCCTCGATTACGGTTTGCATTCTAGTTTAAGAAATCAGTATTAGAGTGGCCGTTAGAGGGACGAATCCGCACATACATTAATGCGACTCCCGAGCGATCCTAATGAGCTTAAATGTACTTTATTTACTCTTTAACGTTATTTAAATGCTAATTTGGAAACATTTTAATAAATAAAATATCTGTCCTTTACATGTTGCTCTTTGGGTCTGCTTCAATTTTTAAATGTTCTATTTCGTCTTCAACAACTGTAGTATTTAACTCCCTTTATGACTTTGGGCTATATTGTACAATCTCTAAGTAAAGATAAAACACATTTCTTTCTTTTTAATAACAATCAAAACCGCTATTTAATAAGATGGGAACAGATAATATTGTGCAAGTTTTCAACTTTTTTTTTCTTCTTTTTTCTTTTTTTCCTGTTCTGTTCTTCCACATATCTCCCCTACTAATTTAACTTTATAGCTATATCGTTGACCTATTTAAAAGTAATATACCTTTCTGGATGATTAAAATATGCTTGTTAGAAGTATGTACACTATATTAAATGTTTATTTTAGCAATATGCATTTCCCTTCCGTTCTAATGGCGCTATCAATGTTTAACAAAAAGCACGACTGATTATGTTACTTTTTTCTGTGTTTATCAATGACACGAGTCTTATGTCTATTATACTAAACTTTTATCTAATTTATTAGGTATTTTGTTTATCGTCGTTCTATCAACCAATTATTTTATTGTGTACTACATAGATTGAAGCTTTCACTCCACTCCGCCGCTAGAAAACTAGCATTGGCATTTTATGGACTTTCATTCTTAAAACACAGTTATGCAAATAATTTCTGATGTGTTTAATACTCAATTCAGTTTTGTTACATTTATGCTGTATCAACTTGAAATAAACAGTGCGATCAGTGATACGTTCCTCCGCGGTGCGGGTTTTTCCTATGAGCGAGCCTACACTCGTTTGCTGCGCTGTGATGGGGTTAAGTCTGTATGTATATTGTTGACCTTGCTGACTTTCGCGGTTGTAGCGCAGCTTTTTCCGGATGTAGGTTGCATTGTTCGTTTCTAAATTCAATAGCATGCATAAAGTGTATTATGCCTCGTATGTTGACAACGGCACAGCATGTATTTATGTTCTATTCACATGTGTTAACTAAGTGGTGAAAGTTTCATGGGATCATTTTTTTTTTACCAAACCATCTACTGCTCACACTGCTAATAATTCCGTGAGAGCAATTCACAATGTTTTTCCAAAAGTTTTTAGTAGGGATTTGTGGTCTCAACGGTCCTCCGATTATCATATCACAATGCAAATAAAATGAACAAGGATCAATTCATAAACGCTTGATAATATGTGTAAATTTAATTCTCTCTCTCTCTCTCTTCTTATTCCCTTTGTAAAAGATAAGCCGGAAATGAGGAGGGGTGGAAGAGAGAACGAAAATTCTGAATAAATAATAATTGCATTAAGATCTTTAGGTCAGTTCTAGGCACTTAAATATAAAATAGGCAATTATAGCCAGTGTACCAATAATTGAAATACATTACTTCAAGTATCATGAAATGGGAAAGCACACACTTTGTTATTAATAATCAAATGAGCAGGATTTCAGAGCTTATTAATCATACAAGCAATCTGTACATCTTGGCGAGCTATGTGTGCAACTATAATGGAGTTGTGGTAAACTTTTTATTACTGGTTTTATTGCAAATCGATCAATGTCTGCACTAAGGGTAAATTCTTAAATTATGCTCAAAATGTTTTCCGCTTCTGCCAATAACAGCGGACATTTTAAAATGGCTGTCATTAATGTCGAGGTAATTCCGATGGTGGGACTGCTGATAGGAGCCAATCCTCACCCGTCTTCTTGTGCAGCATTTTCGCTTTAAATGAGTTTCTGGGGAATTTTCTTTTACACAAAGTTACACGGTGGTTGTTAATTTGTTTTATTTACGGACGCCCTTTAACATCGCAGGTCATCAGCGTCCCATTCAATTGAGGGTGTGAAACGGCCGACAAATTTTGCTCATAGGCCTCTCTTTCAGGCTTGAGGTTCTTTATCGTGCCGTAAATGTACGACACGGGACCCATGGCTTTACTTCCCTTCCGAAGGAAGCCATACTTAGGAGTTTTACGTCCGAAAAAATTCATCGGTCCTGGCCGGGTTTGAACCCGCGATCTTGAGTAGGGAGGCAAGTATGATAACCACTGCACCAGTAAGACCGCTGTTACACGGTGGAAGTGACAGGAATGCAACCTGGCAACACTTTCTCCTATACTAAGACCACATGAGCGCAGTATCTTAATAAACGTTGGAGAATTACTGGTGTTGAAAATGCATTAATCAACAAGAGACAACTCATATCACAGAAAAGGGCACAGAGTGTAAATCAATATCGATCGCAAGACCAGGCAATGAGTAGGTTGTTCGTATCTAAGAATGCTGCCAATTCTACTTCTATAGTATGAAATAATAACTGCATTTATTTTGTGAATTGAACGTTGCTTTTTTAAGCACCTGCGCCTTATGCTACAAATTGTCTAATACATTACAAGTCCTTGTAAATTATAGATTGTTACTTTCTGTTCCACGAAAGAATGTACAGGACTTGTAAAGCATTAGTAAAACGCTACAAGTGACGTCATATAAAATCAAGATGGAGGTACGGCTGTTCGCCGCACATCGCGATACCTTGAATTAGGTTATGTCCATTCCTTAGTTATGAATTCGTACTTTTTATTGTACAGAACGTATTATTGCCACTCCTGCTAAACGAATCTTGTACTTTTCTCAAAAAGAATGATAATTTAAATCCCCAAGGGGTTTGAAAAGGCATAACCCGTACTTTAATTACACTTAACCTAACTCAAATACTAAATTACTCTTTCTTTAATTATACATTCTCCTCCCCTCATTATTATCTTTACTTTGGACAATACTTCCGCACATTTAGTTCAACAGATTCTCGAAAGTGTTTAAAGATATTAAAACCTACAATAATATTTGAAGTTGGCAATATTCCTACACTTGTAAAGAACTCTATACAAATTGCAAGTGTGGCAGAAACCTTTATGGAACAGAACTCTTGCTATGCATTATACCATACTTTGTGGAACAGGGCCTTGGTTCTTCATTTATTTAAAATGCCACAAGAAAACTTACGAAGAAAGTGGAGCACTTTGTATTGGAATTAAGTCCCTCCTTAACATTTTAAAAAATCATTCATGTTGTAGTTTATGCACACAATATTTTAAACAATTGAATTAATATTTTTGTTTTCAGCAAAAAAAAAAAAAAACCAATTATATAAACTTACATAAAAAGAAAACAATATATCCAATTATAATAAACAAAAACATTTGACATTCTGTAGAACATAAAGCCGACAGAAGCGATCGGTGACTTTATAGAATTAAGGCAAAATCGCCTTTAACTGTACTAAATAAAAGCCTTTCCTTTCGTTCTGTTAATACCCCTAATTTGTTATACGTTTAATGTACAAGCACATTTACCGAGCCCCCCGCAACATTTGCTCTGCTCTAACGCTTACACTTTGCTCTTTGCGAAAAACTTCCGTCTCTTTTACACCGTCATTATTTATTAACATACGAAAATGAACTTTCAGGTCGATAAAATAATACACACAGTGGGTACGTATTTCTGACACTTTTCAACTTGAATGTAATCTTTCTAATGAAAAGACAAACTGTTATTTTATGACTGTAACGTGCTATATATATCCAATAATCCTGATGTTATTCTCCCAGCTGATAAAGGATCCTCATAGTACTACAGGACATTTCTTACAATACTGAAGCTTACCGACAGCTTGATGATGTCACTTCCGACCTACAGCCAAGTGTAATCAAGATATAGCTTATTTTATCGCTTCTTGTGGTACTGCTGATGGACTTAGTCCCAAGATATCACTTACTTGCTCCTCATGCCCCTTGTACTCCCACTATATATTTTCTCTCTAAAATTCATAAAAAGAACTGTCCAGGCCGCCCGACAGTAGCCAGCTTCCATTCCCCCACTGAACGTATTTCCGCTCTAGTAGGTTGTTGGTTAAGCCATTTGTTACGTCTAGGCCATTCTATATCAAAGATTCCTTCCATTTTTTGAGTTTGCTTAACAAAGTTGACCCTTCGGCACATTCTGATATACTTCTGGCTACTATCGATGTGACGTCACTATACTAACATTCCCCATCATGAAGGATTAGCTGCTGTTAGACATTTTTGGACTCTCGAGCCCTCCTCATATCCCATCCACAGATTTCATTTGTCATGTTGCTTACCTGGTCCTCACTCGCAATGCGTTTAGTTTTGATAATAAACATTATCTACAAATTAGAGGTACTGCGATGGGCACCAGAATGGCACCGTCTTAAGCCAATATTTTTATGGCTCACTTAGAGGAGGAATTTCTTAAGTCAGAACCTTTGGCACCATTATTATGGCTGAGATATATTGATGATATATTTGTGCTTTGGACTCATGGCTCAGAATCTCTCGAGCAGTTCCTTACTAATCTTAACTCCAAATTTTCAGTTAAGTTCACTTCTTCTGTCTCTCCCAATGCTGCTACGTTCCTAGATATTGGTATTTCTTTATGCAATGGCTCTTTTCTTACGTCTGTGCACATTAAGCCTACCAATTTACAACAGTATCTTCATTTTGATAGCTGTCATCCCTTGCATATCAAAAGATCTATTCCTTTTTCTCTTTCAATCCGTGGTCATCGTCTTTGTAACAACTTTTCATCTCTTGACAAGTATATTAAAAACAACTTCATTAACCTTGTTACTACTTACATGCGCTGGAATTGAAAGCATCAGACCTATTTTGAAAGAATGTCATGATACTTTGTTAATGCATCCATCTTTTAACTGATTTTTCTAAATTTGTACCCCGCCTTACTTTTAGAACACCCCCTAACCTTAAAAGTATATTTCGCCGAAACCTGTCTCCTCCGAATTTACCTCGTCCGTTGCAGGCTCATATCCTTGCTAACGCCTAAATGTAAAACCTGTGAGCTAATTTTGCCGTGCCATTCATTCCACAGTCCTAATTTATCCAGAGAATTTAACACTTCTTCATTTGCTACCTGTTCTTTCAAGAACGTCGTATATATGTTATCTTGTAAGCTTTGTAAAGCATTTTATATTGGTTTAACTTCTACTGCTGTTTCGCTACGTATGAACAATCATAGACGTTCTGTTAAACCCGAAATTAAATAGATATAAATAAAATTCAATGGAATATTTTCTACCCTTAATACCACATTTTTATATTTCACACATTTTAATCTAAATCAGATGCCAAGAATAACTTTTTTGATGTACTGAAATATTTTTCTTAGCAACAGAATTCCATGTTGGCTTAAATTAAAATTACAGAATAGTTTTAATATTTTAATTTCTTACTCACCTCTTCATTTTAAATCCAATGAGAATTATGTGGTTGTTCTGGATTGCACAGAGCTTTGACATCAGGAACCAAAGGAAGTTAAGTCTCAGATCATTTTCAACAGAAAGTATTTTTTGTCTATTTTAAATAGACATATGAAGAAAAGGACCTCTCGCAATATAATACGTCATATCTACTACGTCACAAGATCTAATTTTTAAAACTTTTAATGCTTTTTAAAACCATTTCCGTGCTAAATTTGCATGCAACACGTCTGAATAATAGTGAAAATTAACGCGTTCATTTCCGCTCACGCACTCGCGCCACAATTACCAAGGTTATACATTATTTACATAAATAATTCTGGAATATACTTTACTTTCTTTTGCTTTAAAGCACTATTCATTTTTTTAGTACGGTTATGATAATGGCATTAAAAATCCAAATTGTGAAATGTATTTTCGTTTGACAAGAGTTTTACCCAAATCCTCTGCATGTAGCAGAAAACCGATAAAGTTAGCAGCACTGCTCTACATTCAGAAGAGCTCAATAGTGGAAAAGCAAGTAACACTGTGGAGTAATATCTGTAACTTGTTATGTTTTAGTATTGTGTATTAAAAAATAAGGGTGATATTAAAAACAACAATGTTTTTCCATAGATGTGCAGCAGAGAGATACAATCTCGTGGCGGAGAGCAATCTGGAGGTGTAAGAATATTCAGTAAATGGAAACTGTTGAAGTCCATTACATATTCATGTTTAAACCGATAAAGTTGGCTTCAGTGTGCTGCATGAAAATTTCCTCTCACGTTCCTCATTCTTGTCCTCTACTACACTCTCTTTCTCTCTGCCCTAGAGGTGCATCAAAGCCAAATAAACGGATCCAAAACGCAAAGGAATACTTGAATGTAGGTACTAGATGACATTCAGGTCTACTTATATCCGCGTTATTTTGAAATATTACTTTAAAATTTAAAATGTGTTCTTTATTAAAACCTCTTATGTTTTGCCATATTGCCAAGAGCAGTGAAAATGGCAGGCAGTGTAAATACTTGATATAAATGAAGCATCCATTAATATAGTATCAATTTACTAGAAGTATAAATATGTATCTTCGACATTCTGATAACGGCAAATATGCTGATTTGGATTAACAAAATGCTGAAGTTGGTTATCTGCCTTCAAGACCAAAGAATGCATGTAAGAGAACCATTTGCTTTCTAAGATGTTACAATTCACGTATTTTTAAACATGTCCTTGGCTACGGAAATTTATTATGGATAACAAACATACTAAAAGAAAATACGAAATGTTTGGTTATGCATATACGACAGATAAATGGCTAATTCGTTATTGGCTAAAATTTCGTAATATTTTAAACCAAATAGAAGAGACCATTTATTCAACAGACATGGTTCTACGCTTAGTGAGCATGCTAAAAGCATTGCAACAGTAAATCAAGGTCTAGCGGATTACATGAAACTGTTGTGAAAATCAGGGTTTATCTTTTTTCGTGAAATAATGGTTTGTCGTAAATGAAATTAATATGACATGTATATGTGACAGGTAAATTGCGGGACAAAACTTTGTAACCTCGCCCTACCCAACCGAGTTGCGAATGTATAGAGTTATTACTTCTGTCTAATCTGTAACAATTGCCATGAAATACTTGGAAATTCTCCAGCGCTGTCACTGTTATTTTCATTATCTCATATATTGACAATATCTGAGGATACTTCAATTAACAAATAACTAGTAAATGAATAAATAATTTAACTTTCGCGCCCGATCTCCTTTATTACTAAAATGTACTGAAAGAGACTGTATAGATGTGACAACGCTGTTTTCCTGAGCGAACTTTGATACACATTCCTCACGCGTTGTTAAGCCACATTAAAGACTGGAATACTAATCTCCGTTCCAGAAAAAAAGACGATCAAAGCCTGTCCCCTACTATGCATATGTGCCTTTTGTCTTAATTCAACATACTTCCAAAAAGTTATGTTCAACGTTCGAAGACAGTCCGAAACTCGTAATTTGGTTATGTACTTTCGTGAATTGATATGCCTCCCCAAGCAAAAAAGTACGGTGTCATATCCGATTAACATTATAGCCACATTCGAAGTGAAACTTTGCCCATCCATCTATCGGTTCAAGATTCTTTCTCATAACATGCAAAATGAGAGGGCACTCAATCTTTTTGAAAGGCAACGGTGTCCAAAATACCTCCGGAATTTCCGAGTAAACTCCTGATGCACTTTTGTATATGTCAAACCGCACGGTCGAGCACTGACATTTCCCTATATAAACACATTTCTTAGTGGAATGAAAACTAAAACTAAAAATATTGTTTTCAGGACTTAGCATGGCGTCAATGCTGAAAGATATAAATATGTACATACCTTATCAATATGCCATATGAATTTCATTTACTATTTTATGAGAAATTCAAGAAAATATCTGTATATAAATTTGTTAGAAACCCTGTATAACATAATTATTTCTACAAAAAAACATCACTTATACATTAAAAAAAGTTTAAAGCTGTAAATTTCATTCCATAACTAGTACTCCTAATTTAAATTAGATTCACTAAAATAAAATGTATCGTAATAACAACACCGTAAACATTTTCCTCACAACTTGAAGTAATTCATTATGAGAAGGAAAATAATTAAAATGATTACCATATAGTTGATACTTAGATACTGTTATTGCTTAAAGTGACAAAGAACAAAGGCATTGGATTGTCAAACTCTAGTATTGTTGCAATTACATTGTCCAACGAAATAACAATTGTTATTTGGAAAGTTAACAGTCGTTAACCTTCCATTATTATTTACTTGGCCATTTGGCATCTGAAGGAATAGCGATTTGCACTCAACTCTGAGATGAACAGAATGAGGGACTTTACATCTGAAGTACTCAAGAAGACCGTTTCAAGGTAAAAAGCACCGAAACATTTTTAAAAAGTATCAACCCCCAAAATGAGAGTAACTTCCTTCTCCGGTACGATTTCATTAGTTGTCCACTACTTTGATTATCGTTTCGACTCGGTTTTTTTTAATAGTGTTAAACGCCTAAGACATCACAGGCAGTGGACACTGGCGATACATGAGATGAAATAAAAACTTTGGAAATTCTTTTTTTAAAGAAGATAAGATATCTCCCGACTTTTGTCAGTTATAAGAACCGAGGAAAACCTTCGATAATAGAGAACAGTCCAGCGGGAATCGAACCTCAGACCTCACTCTCCCTTAACGACCTCGGCCACCCGTATCAGTTGCCTCAATTGTGTAATGTTGAATAAAAGTTCCGTCCTGCGGATTGCAGTTAACATCACGAAACACTGCATTGAAATATCTTTTCGCGTGCATTGTTTATCCAGCGGTTTTTGTGTAGGTGTTGTGCAGTTGTGCATTTGAGTTTCCTGCAATCTCAACAATTTAAGTATTTTCACTTAGCAACGTTCCATTACGATGCCAATGAAATGTTTCAATGGTGGCTTCAACTGGGCGTTAATTTTCTGCACATATATGGCCAAGTTTACACTCATTTATCCAGAAAGGGATAGTGTTCAATGCTAGTGCAGAGTTTCTATAAACTCAATCAACGACTATTGTACAATAGCTTTCATCATAACACAATCGCTGACAGACTCACAGCAAACACTGATACAGTGCTTTCAAATTGACGTTCATACGAGCGCAGCCCGCCTGGTTGCTGAAACCGCGCTTTCTGCCGACTGAGTCTGATATATATAGGGTGCCAAAAATGTACACACACTTTAAACAAAGAAAAAACTGTGTTAACATAACAAAACGGAATTCACACAAACAGAAAATGATGAGCACTAATCATCTTAGACATTTACAGTTACATCAGTTGCTCAAAATGCCCACCATCGGCGTCGATACACTTTTGAGTACGTTGAACTACTGATTGAGTAACGTTTGCGAAAGTGTCCTCAGCGATTGTAGCACATGCCGTCTCAATTTCTTCCCGAAGTGTTGCCAGTGTAACTGATTTTCTACGGTATACAACATCCTTAAGAGTTCCCTATAGGTAGAAGTCCGACGAAGTTAGATCCGGAGAACGTGGTGTAAACTCAATCGGACCTCTTCGTCCTATCCAGTGCCTTGGATCCAGTGCGCGGGGCTTGCGTTGTGAGGTCTCCCAAATCTGCCCCTGTGAACATCGCATACAGTACCATGAGTCTCAAATTTGTCTCGAATGCGTGCAATTGTTACTCGCGTTGGCGGTTCTGTTCTGTACACACGTCTGCATTGCCTTTGAACTTCAACAACATTCTCGGTTTTTCAATACAACTTCAAAATTGCTTTCCGCTGTTCAAACGATAAACTTGGCTCCATTTTGTTGTAGCAACGCTAGCATAACTTGTAAGTCGCATCGTTTACAGAACATCATACGATAATGTTGGCTTCATTTGTTCATTGTTGATTTATCTGTCACGTAGCAATGCTATCATAAAATATGTGAGTCACATCTGTTTACAGAGCATCATACTACACATTACTGTTGTTTTTTTAAAACATTTTAAATAGTATTTACTGTGAAAGTGTGTATAACATTTTGGCACCCCCGGTACATAGTAGATATCTCATGCATTTACAATTACAGTAACATCCCACCTTTGTTATAGAAGATGTTGGAAATGATGTCCTTGTGCCAATTTCTCACACTTTTTAAGAAAGTTGGTATTCATACACATTAGTTCTTGTGAAATTGCTGCAATTGCTTTTCTTATATTGTCTTTCAGTTGTTCCAAAGTAGGCGGTTTATGCCGATACACTTTAGTTTTAAGTTCCCCCATAAATATAAATCGCCTACGTGGGGATCTGGGGATAACATAAACATTACCAATTGCAGTGATTACACTGTCTATTTTATACGACTTTAATTTTAAATGTATGGTTGCATTCCAAGCCGTTGTTTGTGAAATCCCGTTTACCTCTGCAAGCTTTATGCAAATTTCATAGTAGCCTTCTTCCAGTTTCTCAAATGGCGATTTACTTTCGGTCTTTTATCGAGAACAGATCCCGTTTCCGTAACTCTGTCACAAGATTACTAACAGTACACCTGTGACGTGCAGAATCACCGGGGAATTATCTTATAAATTGTTTCTTACTTTTGTTTTCACAAATGAACGGTACATATAAATCTATTGTTATAAATTTTTAACATTATAACAGAGATAAGGCGAAAAATAGATAATTCCACGACCTATCACCTTAAGAACGTCCGAACGGCACAAAGACAACGCTCTAGCTGCTTAAGTAAGGGATATTGAAGGTCAGAGGACCCGGTTAGCAGCTCGTGCTTCTCCGCTGTCATAGCCGACATTCTAGCGGATGAACCTCCATTTGAAAGCACTGCGTGTTGTGTTCGGCAGTTTATTTATTTATTTTTTTAGCCTTTTCATTTGATTTTATCGGAATATGTTAAGTTTGGAATACAAAAAGTTGTTTATTATTAAAGAATCATAAAAAAGAATCGGAATAATATATAGTATTATTTATAAACATATACATATTTTGCATTATTCAGATATGTTAAAAATCTTCAAGTTGATTCCAAATTTTATTTTTATATAGCTACAGCGCACTTGGTCCGGTACTTTTCTTTCCTAAATTATTCATTTTCCTTTTGCATAAGATAAATATACACTTAATTACACAACCATGAGGGGCTTTGTGGTCCCGAGCCTCTCTTGTTTTTCTGTCTTCCTAACACGCATTAAAACGATCTATTTCCTGGCTGCCAGTGATTCTTATTTATGATAATTTCGGTACAAATTAAGATGAAAAGCGGGTGTTGCTGCAGCCCATGGAGCTTTGAGGAGCTCAGGCTTACATACAAAGTATATAGAGCACGTTTCTCCATACAGAATCAGAGCTATAGTGCTCAATTGCTCCTTACAAAATGAAAGGTTCTGTGACAGTAAAGTAAATTATTGCGCTCCTTGCAGTTAAACTTAATGGAACAACAAAACCAAGTACTGAATAAAATGTCCCTTCCAACGAAAACCGAAAATTAATTTGTACCATCATAGCAAGTCATGCCTTGACAGATAAGTGAAATGTTTATTGTTTTCTAGGAAGTTTCGGTTGAGAACGCTTGAGCAGCTTTGCGATTTATTTACTTGTCACCAGATTCAAAAGAAGTCTTCAACTTTTTTGGTTATTAATTTAAATATATCTGAATTTCACAGACTGAGATATTAAGGTCAACTTTGAGCATCATTATCGAACTGGAACCAAACGGAGAAAATAAATAAAAATAATCGTACTGATAAACGTGAGCAAGACCTTCTTTCCACTAGTAATATACTCATTGGAGTTGTAAGGGTGACTGAATGCAATGGAAGATATTTCTTGAATACAATCCTGAAGTAATCAACGAAACGAAAACGCTGCTTTGGCTCAAAGACCATTCAATAGACAATTTTATATGGACGGCGCTGAATAAAGATGTTTATTATTCACCATTCAACCTGCAATAGAATTAATTACAAAGAGATTCCAAAAACTGTAGGAAAATACTTTCATCGTGTTCGAAAACATATGGCAATGAAATGACGTTTGATGCGATGTTAAAAAGAAAGTGGTAGCCCTGACTCTACACCGTTCATATGGCTGGTGCTAAATTTATCAGGTACATAATATTGAAGTGAATCTTTTTGAACACCAGCTTCACCTGAGGGAATCAGACCGCCTCACGAAAAGTACAGCTTTAATTCCTTTTTTGAATTAGAACAAACTTTCTTTCACTTCCTTCATGGTTTTCATCTAGGAGAAAATTCCCAAAGCGTGCATTAATATTTATCATTTAAATTATCACACAAATTATATAGACATTTGTGTTGTATTAACGTTTTTTTACGCTTTCACTTTGCTGCAAAAACTTCGATCATTATTGACGGCCAATAGCACCAATGGTTTCAACTTTAAGAAAACGTACTGATGTAATAAACCCCAGGATCTCTTGAAAGGTTTATGTGCCGAATATCAGGAAGAAAAACAAGAAATAACACAAATGTTCTTATATTTATTTAACAAGCTTCAATAAAATAACATTTTAATAAATTCTCTCTTTCAAGAATTTATTTTAAATTTGAGAATTAAATTTAGGAAGTGTGCTTGAAATGATTACAATTAGGAAGAGCATTGAAATGTTTCCTTTACACAATTTAAGTTTAACATCTTAAAACCAGAACGTAATAGATGCACGTTTACGCAAGAAAAAACAAAAGAGTTACCTTAAATACAACAAATTTATCTCCAACACTTGATACAACATAATGGTAATTAATTACAATAATGCAACAAGTCAAAATAACATGTGGAGGCTTTTTCCACAATGAAAAAATATCCAATAATTTACTTTCCTAAAACACAATGCCCCAATTGAAGAAATACGCCAAATGAATTTTGCAAGAATTCATTAATTACTATAAAAATATTCTTATTTTATTTTTTTTAAAATAATCCCAAAACAATAAAAAAAAAAACTAAAATTCACAATAGTACATCAGAGAAATTTCAATATTTTTACCCTTAAAAAAATTCATATTCACTTGCTTAAAAGTTATCTGTTTAAAACAATTGGAACAAAGGAAACCTATGAACTATCCCAAATGGCAAAAAAAATTCTTAAAAAAAAAAAGCCTGGCGCATAGTATTAAATACAGAAGCTGACCACGGCCACCTTCCCTTAAGCAAATCGGATGTAAAGTTACCATGGAGACATCAACACAAGGCACGGAATGGCGGCTTACTCATTGTGTTCTCCGACACTCTAATGACACGAAAACGAGCCTAAAAGGCAATTAAAATGGGGAATGACGCCACTTGTAGCAACCAATGAGCGTTAATCTCAGTTACGGAGAAAGTTTCAAAGAAATTGTCATACAAGGAAGGAAAGAAGGGGCAAAAAAGGAACGGAAGATGTGTGTTTTCATAATTTACTTACATAACACATTACTATCATTTATGTCTACATATGTAATAAAATAATTTAAAATATTCATATTTTCGGGGGAAGAAAGGTAATTTAACAAACGATTGATTTTTTCTATGCGATTGGGGCCAACCACGCATTTGAAGTCTAAAGTTTTCTCAATTCACAAATTCTTTTGGTGCACACAGAAAGTTCTGCACATCCATCAATATGCCCAGAAGGAACAACTGCTTTTTTGTTAGGTAAAATGACATTTGAGCTCCTTCGTATTTTCTTTTACTTACAATTATCGCCAGCTGGTATTTTACCTTCAATTCCAAACGATGTGTCACCTAAAATCCTATGTAGACATGCAGACAGTTTCAATTATTGAGTGCAGGCAGATGGAAAAAAATAAACATTTAAAACATATGGAAACTTTTAAAAGCTTGGTTTGTATTATGGCATGAAATGTTTCAATCGATTAATTTGAAAATGTACGAAAAAAGTTGGTCTGTTTAATTTTTAAAAGTAATACTATTGTTAGAAATAATATTAACGAGAGTAGAGTTGTGCGAAACAGAATTATTGAGTTGTTTCATAACAAAATCTTTCATGAGCTAATGTAAGAATACAAAATATATTTGTTTACATAAATTTTATATAAAATACACTTAAGAAAAGGTTAAAAATAAAATTGGGACAAAGAAAACGAAGGAACAAAAGAATAAATCTGAAAGCTAGAAGGAAAGAAGAAACAATTTTTTTTCTTCTTCCAAAATACAAACAGCTGTAAAAATTCTCTTGTAGAGGCTTCTAGTAATTCTTCCAGTAACCTTGGCAACAAAGACGGAAATTCTTTGTTAAAGCATACCCCAGTCCGGAGGGAGCAGATGTCCGGAGCAGCTGTTGGCAAAGCTGCCCCCCTGTACCTGTCATTACTCTCCAGGTGTTAGTTCCACTCCACCCGGCCGCTGTTCCAATGTTACGTGTTCTCTTAGTTGCATCCCATCTTGTAAACAGTAGCGGCATTCAAAGTGCTCGAGCAGGCAGGTTTAGAGGGCGAAACCTTTTTCCTTTGGGACTTAGGCAAAGTGCTCATCCTTCACTGAGTTCAAGTTATCGTACATTCTGTGCCCAAGGGAGCTACCAGGTGAAAAAGTATTGGAACTTAAAATTTAACACGATGGAGCCTTATATCCCAAACAGTGTTGTTGTTAGAACGAATACTTGCAAAAATTTTGCGAATGCAACAATGTTTCATTGTTACCATACAAGGTTAATAAGACTTGTTGCTGTTTAAATATTTTGTCATCTTTTTCTGAACGTTGGATAAGTAAGGATTTCAGTGATTTCGTTAATGGATACGTTTTCTGAACAATGCAATTTAGACACAAAATGGAGTAATCACTTAAAACAAATAATAGCTGATGGGGTAAAGTTCAAATTATCTCACTTCTGCCATGTTCTTATGTAATGTAAGTTATAATATAAAAAGGTCATTGAAATGGTGACAGTACACTTTTATTATCTAATGAACACATGTTTTGGTTTATATTATGTAAACTCAATGTAGATAAATATTTGGGATGAAATAATAGTACTCGTAAGAAGCGAACTGGTTATATATTGTAATGTTATGCCCTCTGTAGTTATGTCGGTCCTGGTGGTGTAGTGGTTACCATACTTGCCTCCTATACCCAAGATCGCGGGTTCGAACCCGGCTAGAACCGATGGATTTTTTTTCGGGCGTAAAAATCCTAAGTATGGCTTCCTTCGGAAGGGAAGTAAAGCCGTGGGTCCCGTGTCGTACATTTGCGGCACGATAAAGAACCTCAAGCCTGAAAGAGAGGCCTCTGAGCAAAATTTGTCGGCCGTTTCACGCCGTGAGTTGAATGGGATGCTGATGACCTGAGATGTTAAAGAGCGTCCATAAATAAATCAATCAAAAAAAAATCAATCCTCTGTAGTTATATCCTGTAATTACCTTATAGGTATATCAACGTTTTATTATTGTCGCTGCGTCTTACTCCCATTAGCATTTAATGAATACATACGTACATACATACATACATACATACATACATACATACATACATACATATTGTATATATCAGTAACAATATTAGATGCTTTCTATACGATTATAAGAAGAAACAATAATAGAAAGAATAAAGATATGTATTACCAAGACTTATAATAATAGAGAAAAGCACGTTACGAATGTTTATATACAATTACTTTTTAGAAGATTTTCCACATTATTTACAATGTACCATATAGTAACAAATATAACACATTTTCTTGAATTTGCTCATGATAAAGAATTTTAAGCTATTACACAAAATTTAGTCACGTATTTTTTTATTTATTTGTTCATTTTGCATCATTGCAATTAAATTATTTAAATACATAGGGTGCCAAAAATGTATACACACTTCAAGCAAAGAAAAAACTGTTAATATAACAAAACTGAATTCACACAAACAGAAAATGATGAACACTAATCATCTTAGACTTTTACAGTTACAACAGTTGCTTAAAATGCCCACCATCGACGTCGATACACTTCTGAGTACGTTGAACTACTGATTGAGCAACGTTTGCGAAAGTGTCCTTACCGATTGCAGCACATGTCGTTTCAGGGTCATCTTAATTTAATGCATGTAGAATTCTTAGGGTGAAAACTTTCAACTTTGCTGTTTTAATAACACGACGTACGCTGGTTCTGCTAATCCCAGTCTCACGTGCACATTGTTTTGTAGATTTCTGCGGTGAGAGCTCAAAACGTTCCAAAACCATAGCAGAGGACGCGGGGCATGCTGTACGAGGTCTCCCAGATCTGCCCTTATAAACATCACATACGGTACCATGAGTCTCAAATTTGTCTCGAATACGTGCAATTGTTACTCGTGTTGGCGGATTTGTTCTGTACATACGTCTCCATTCCCTTTGAACTTCAACAACATTCTCGATATTCAAATATCACTTCAAAATTACTTTCCGCTGTTCAAACGATAATCTTGGCTCCATTTTGTCGTAGCAACGCTGGCATAACATCTGTTTACAGAACATCATACGATAATCTTGGCTTCATTTGTTCATTGTTGATTTACCTGTCACGTAGCAACGCTATCATAATTTATTTGTTCATTGTTGATGTATCTGTCACGTAGCAACGCTATCATAATGCATGCCAGTCGCATCTGTTTACAGAACATCATACTACACATTCCGATTGTTTTTCTGTCCATCTTCGAAATATATTAAATAGATATCTACTGTGAAAGTGTGTATACATTTTTTGGCACCCTCGGTTTAGCATACTTTAATGCTTTTATTATCCTTTTTATAATATTTGACGCCCGCTATTACAAGTAAAAGTTCACAATCGGCAAACCCAGATGACACGTGGGATTCTCCTAAAGAACTGAGAAGTAAATCCTAGAAAAAACCTGAGGCAGGAAACAAATTCAACTGGGGATCGAACCCGGCCTCGCAGCGTGGGGAGCGCATCCATTACTAGCGCTAGACTATGGCGGTGGTCGACACTCGCCATAAGGGCTAAAGAAAACTAAATAATAAATGTACACAATCATAGGCTAAAGGAAATACATGCCTTAGCGACTACAGTCAACTGTGTCGGTCATTTCTGAAAATATTAAATTAATAAAATAGAGTCATAAATTATAGAAAATAAAAATACACCAACATGATTTTCGCCTATTAATGAATTATTTCAACTAAAGATTTTATACGGTTTAACTAATTTCTGTAACACAGAAATGTTATTACAAAACGAAGTATATTAAGCTGATAATCACATGCTTTAATATCAAAAGCATATTTATTATGGTTAAAACATTTTAAATACTTTTTAAATATTATCAATAATATGGAGAAGTAAATGCACATACACGACTTTTACTGTATTACATTTTGTTTGCAGCTATGTTTAAATAATTACTAAAACTGTTTGTAATAAGCTGTTTTGAGTTTAAAGCCCCTGGCTTGACAAATTATCATTACATTCAAAGTAAGAATATTCTGCATGTGTTGCATAGCAGCTATTTTTTCTAAACTTAGTTACCAAATGACTATAGAGTACTTACTGACATATGGAATTATATTTTATGGTACAGTGTGGTTATTTGAGTTACGTGCCACCTGAGCGCAGCTGCTTACTGGGCAGGCACAGCCGCTGCAACCGGAAAAAAAGGGAGATAGTCGCCGGGCATAAACATAGTTTTTTAGTGTTTACATTTTTCCTGAACACATAAAGTGATAAAAACTTCTAAATTTTTATAAGAGATTATGAATATGATGCCCCTCAATTGCAATACCTTGTCGGCATCAGCACAAGAAAGTCATGTATTTTATCTAACCTTTTTTCCGTAAAAAGGGGGTGGTTCGGAACATTTTCTTGTTATTTAGAAATTCTGTCTATGGTAAGATTTTTACAATATGGCGAACAGTTACTCTACCTGTAATAGGAATACCGGAATATTTCCTTACGAATTGCCTGCACTTCTGTGCAAGAATCCGTTTTCATACATAAAACCCCGTTCTTCAAGCTTAGTGATACAACTAACAGAAAATAATTAGCATAAATTTGCACACAATGAAAGCTCACCAACTACTCCTTGACCCCTAAATTAACTACATGCTGCTACCTAGCTATGCTTTATACGGCCTTGACGACTGGCTTCTTCCAGTACGCAGTCGCGCTCAGCCGGCCCGCAAGTCAAATAATTTCACTGTACTTCCGTTTTTAAATCGCGTTTTTGTATTATTAAGAACTGTGGTGTTAATTATGTTATGTTAGCACATTTTCATTAGCAAAACTTTCCTTCTCAGGAAAACATCTGCATTGTTTTATTTTTCTAATAACTTTATTACGAATTGAAAGAGCATTTCAATTATGCATATCAATTTATAATTTTTCAATCAATGAATTTAAGCTGTATTGTTTTCGTATAATAATAGTGTTCCCAATAGACTCGTTATAAAGTTAACTAGAGTATAAAAGTCTTTTCAATTTTTTTAACACAGTAGAACACACATCCAAGCATTAGCTTTGCAAAGGACTACACGTTAGAAAATATATTAAAATTGCCACGGTTGTAGAAGAATTTTCCACCGAATTAACAAATTTTATCTAATGCTTTCTGTGTTCTTTGTTCCTTATTCCAAACACCTCACATTTATCGAAAGGTATTAATTGCATTAGAGATAATTTCATAACTTTCAACCGCAATACTGGGGAATGTTTGTTCATGTAATGTTTCAACTGGGCATGAATACCTATGAATTATAAATAAATACTCATTGTGTTATAGAAAATGCCTACTAAGCACTAACACACTTTGAAGTTATTAAACTCTCCAATAACTTGCTAACTGCAGGACTGTGTTTACAAACAGTCAGTATTTCTCAATCTACCTAGCGAGCAGGTATTGCTAGTGGTCCATACTTGTAAATTTCATACAGTTGATTTTGTTTTGTTGATTTTGTTTATTTACGAACGCTCTTTAACATCTCAGGTTCAACGACCGTTAAATTTTGCTCATAGGCCTCTTCTTTCAGGCTTGAGGTTCTTTATCGTGCCGTAAATGTACGACACGGGACCCACGGCTTTACTTCCCTTCCGAAGGAAGCCATGCTTAGGATTTTTACGCTCGAAAAAATCCATCGATCCTGACTGGGATTGAATCCGATCTTGGATTTAGGAGGCAAGCATGGCTACCACAGAACACCAAGAACGACATTTCATTGAGTACAATAGCATTCTAATTATATAATAGCATGTTGCACAGGCTGGTGTTAAATACCCATTGTAAGACTTATTTTTCAAATAAATGGAAAATTCTGTCATCATTATCCATTGATAAAAATATTAAAATCAATGCGAAACCGTTTTTTTAAATTTTAAAACCATTTTGTATTTAAATTAATTAAAATAAAAAGATGTTTCTTGATTTGCATTACAGCTATCGGCAACAAAATAAAATAGATATTTCTCTATTTACAATTCACTTATTTTAAAAATATTACACAGAACTCGTTATCGTCTGATGTTGTTATTCAAAATTTAATATCAACTTTTTAAATAACGTTAATCATCATTATTATAAACCAAATATTGAATCATTTTAATAACAGGAATATTTATTAAATATTTTATGTATATTGTTTACATCTGAGCACCAAATTAACATTACGGTTAAATTTCAGAAATATGTTATATCAGACAATGTGTTTACTGTAATGATATATATATTTTAAAACGTATTTGAAAGTCTTTATCGTGTAATATGTCCGTATGAAAAACGTTTCGTGGTTCTCGAAATACCCACTGCATCGCAGGCAGTGCCCCGAGATTGAATTCGGTTAGTGTTCGCGCACTAAAACAAATATCCTCAGTTTCAACATGATAAATGCGCGCAGGCGTTTGTGCGTGCGTGGGAGTTGCACTTCGGTCTCTAATACGTCACATGCATGGGTCGTGCTGCTAATACCTACAGACAATACGTCACATGCATGGGTCATGCTGCTAATACCTTCAGACAATACGGATCAAACTTATTCTTTAGTAGCCAGTGCTTTAATGTGTTTACCTAGTGATTGCATGACATGTATTTAACTATCTGGCATTAATGATAAACATTAGAGAATGAGAAAAGGTTAATTTTCCTTTAAAAAACAAGCAAACAACAGAACAATATGTTATGCTTTGCTTTATATTCTTGTGTTATTGTTTTCTTAATATTTGAATAATATCGTATTTTTATTATTTGGATAATCCATTTAATTTTTATTTTTGTGGCCTACACAATTGAAATATATTCGTTTATATCATATGCTGATGATCATACAGCATTTTTGTCAAGCTATAATTATTTTTATAACAATAAGGTCATCGATATAGTGACTCTAAAAATAAATGTCAGCAACTGAAGCGCGCAGGCTTCAATAAAAGATAAAGTTACTTTCTTATCTCACGGTAGTTATTTTGAATAAATTGATTAATAAAACTTAAAGATAAAATACACATTTCAGAATAAAGTTCAGAAACAAAACAGGGTTAGTGGAATATGCCGTTTTATTTCTTTTACTTAAAAACATAACGTTAGAAATATAACCTTTAGCCGTAATGAAAAATAAAGTTCACAGTGCTTAATATTCAATTATTTGAACTCTTTATCCGAGTTTTTTCAAAGATGATCTGGGAAAAGGAGTAAATTAAAAGAAATATACTTCGAATGTAATCTAGACTTTTTTGTGTCAGGTGAAAATGATAAGCATATTTTCTTTGTAGATTCGCAAACGCCGCAACATTTACACTTAATTTAATAAACCTAAGGTATTTCACAAACAAATATAAAAAATAAAAGACAATAATCCAAGCATTAAAGGATCACAAGTATAACAGAGTGTAACAAAATATTTTAAACATATGGTAAGCCTAATAACTGCACAATTAGCTCTTAATTTAAAATAATTCTCTTCTCCCTCCAAATCTGACGAACTATAATTAGGAATGAAAATGAGCATTAAAAATCTCGCTAAATAAATACAATCATTTGGATTTTATTTTTATTATTTTTAATGTTTTTTTCAGTTGTATGGAGAAAAAAGAAGAAATAAACGAAAACAATGCTATTGCCATACATGAAACGGGATTGAATTAATGATAAATTATTTATTTACATATATGCAAGTTTGAAGTTTTTTATGTTCTTTCGTTGATTTGATTTATTTATGGACGCTCTTTAACATATCAGGTCATCAGCGTCCCGTGCAATTCAGGGCGTGAAACGGTCGACAAATTTTGCTCAGAGGCCTCTTCTTTCAGGTTCTTTATCGTGCCGTAAATGTACGACACGGGGCCAACGGCTTTACTTCCCTTCCGAAGTAAGCCATGCTTAGAATTTTTACACCCGAAAAAAATCCATCGATCCTGGCCGGGATCCAGGACCGACTATGTTCTTTGGCAAACTATATAAATGTAAACGAGAACATATATGTTAAGTGTTTTAATTATTGAAAAGTATAATACAACGTCTAATATTGTGTTCTATCCCCAAAACCCTTGAAAGATGCAACTAATATGACATGCATGCCATGAAAGTACACCAAGGTGTGAGCTGAAAAATGTACGGCAATTCTGGGACACCGTGTATATTACTTATATTCCGCATTTGCACACTTTCCTCTGTCAAAAATAACGAACTAAGAGAGAAAATGAGATCAACAGAAATTATGAATCAATAAAGTGCATAGTTGCTTGACGACGACACGACACAGAACAATGTTGATGAGATCGCGCTGCAAGTTAAGAATGCGATCTTCCAGTTAAGTGAATGCTAATGGAAATCAGTGAGGAAATGCCATGAACACGTCTAGTAAAGCGTTTCATTTCACGGCATTCGTCTGTGGTGGAGTTGATCTACGTGGCGGAAACGTTTTGCTTTTCCCTCTACCGACCAGCAATAGCCCTGTCCGGTTCACCGTACCAATGTCTCTCCAACTCTGTTACAGTCCAAGGGGTAAAGAGAGCAGTCAATTGAGTTGGCGTCGATCCGTCAATTTGTCGGCTGCACTTAAAGCAGGCAGGGACGAATTTAATATTTCCAAGTGCTGTGGTTACTGACTCTATGCGTCCCGAGCCAATCAAGGAGAGGGCGCCAGAGGAGGCACCTTTCCAATTGAATTCCCCTCCCCCTCTGTTAGTTAACCTTGTTCGTAAAACGAGGGATGTGAATTAGAGATATAATTATGTGTACTTTGTGTTGAGCATTCGGAGAGAAACTGACCAGTTTTATTAAAAAGCGAAATTGGAAGAGGGTTTACAGGTGCTGCAATGCCAAACACACATAACATGATTATTAAAAAAGTAAACATAATTAATATTTGCATTATAGAAAGCTAATGTAACAATTTAAAACATATATTATTATACCAGGAAATGTTCTTCAAAGCGTGTCGCAGTATTATAATTAGGAATCAGATTTTTAAGGCTAATAATTATTTTTCTATCACTTACAACCAAACTTGAATTAGGACATTGTGCTATCATGATGGGAGGAAACATGACATGAGCATCCAAATTAAGAAAAGGACTCCGTCTGCAAGGAGGGGGAATCATGGACACATACTCTGGTTGAATGTAAAGGTACGGAAGAAATGAGGGAAAAGCATCAATCCAACTTCTTTCCAGGAGGTGCTGGCAAGCAATGAAGTAGAGGGGAGATAGGTAAATTTTGTGATAATAGTGAGACAGTCTGAAACGGCTGACAACCGGTGAGGGGATTGACTGGGAACAGATAGAACATAGCTGTGTGTTGTTTGAAATCTCTTTATATTTTAATATGTCTTTTCAAAAATAATTATTCTGGAATTTTTATTTTATTCTATTTTTATTTTATTTGTTTTTATATATTGGCGAATATATGTTTTATAGCTTATTGTGAAATATCTAAAACACACTTTCATAAGTGTTCATTGTACCCTTGCTCCTGTTGAAGTGGTTTTGTGTTGCAGTGATGGAACTGTAATAAATAAACACATACTACTTCTACTACTACTACTACTACTACTACTACTACTACTACTACTACTACTACTACTACTACTACTACTACTACTACTCACTACCACTACCACTACCACTAAATTCTCAAAATTTTCTCAAATTGGAATCTTTAGTTTCAAAATACCTAGCTGCATATCTTGAAAAATGATTTTAATTTATTTTTATTTGAATAAATGTTTTCAGTAACAAATACTATTGCAAAGTATGAAGTTGAATCACGTCCTGAAAAGTCACTGTGATGATTCGTTCTCTTTGAAATATACTTTTAACTTTTTAAGCACCATAAATTCCAGCCCTAATAATTTATAGTACAAGAAGATGGAAAGTAAAATCATTTTGAAACGTCTAATGTAAAAGTCAGGTGCTGGACAAATACTGAACGTTTCCATATCCCACCGTGGTCTCCTGCATTCGCGTGTTTTTCTTGGCAGATGTCCTGGAAAGAGCGGCGCGTGCTTTTATTGGAACGCGGCAGACAAACAATATCTGGATTCCGGAACGTAAATAAACTGAATTCAAGGTGCAAGGTCGCCAAGGTCCAAATATAAACTCAATCCCGGCCATGTTACTTATACTTTGATCTTAGCAGTTGACTCATAACCTCGCCGTTTGAAATTTTTGTTTTTCTTCGGTCTGTGGCTGTTTGGAGAAAACATCTAGAAATTGAAGCTGGAATAATAGAAAGCTAACTACCTATAAAATTAAATTATAAATATAATTAATTAAAGTCTTTTGTCTGAAGCTTTCATATTTATTTAAAAAAGTCAAAGTAGGTTCCATTTGCAGGAAAGGTCACGATATTTTTGGGCACACTAAAGGAATTTTACTATTTGATTATCTTCATAAGGTAAGACCATAACTGGGGAGTGCTTTTAAAAACTTTAAAACAAACTGAAAAAAAAAATGTGAGAAAAGTTCCAAATTATATAAGGAAAATACAGGGTGTCCACATGAACCTACCTAACTTCAAATTCTAAAATAAAAGAATTTATTATTCCTAGAAATGTGCGGTTTCCTGTGATTTATAAAGTAACTCAAATTCTTCTTTTTTTTTTTTTTGTCCTCGCGGTGTTCTGGAACATTTTAGGGATAGCGAAAAACTGAATATTGCTGGAGAGCGTTTCATGAAGAAAACAATAACTGGTGCTATTTATCTTGGCATTCTTGAGAAGTTTGCTGTCCTACAGCTCCTCCCTTTGCAGCCAAGTGTGATATTCCAGCAGGATGGTGTTCCACTGCACTTGAGTGTAGACATTTGTGCGTTTTTGAACGGAAGATTCCCATAGTGATGGATTGGATGCGATGGATCTACTTCTTGATCTCCAGACATAAAGCCCCTGAATTTCTCTCTGTGGTTTTATGTGAAAGACAAGCTTATCCTCACCAGAAAGTTGTGGGAACTCATTCACTCCGAACATGCCAGTACGCCCATGGATTGAGATTGACTATCGACGGAAAATTCTGAGAGCTATTAATTGAGCCAACGTAAAGTGCAAAATCCAAATCAAGGGCTAATAGTTTCCTTGATATTAGAATTTGAAATCAGGGAGTTTTCGTGTGTACACTCTGTAATTTCTCATTAAGACAACACATGTACTCACAAAAGGGTTTAGGAAAAAACTGAGTAAATTAGAGCATGAGTTATGGGGTTATCCAACGTACTCCTCATATTGGTTCCCTGTGACAAAGGAAAAGGCAGCTGTAAATGGTACATCGCGGACCTTCTGGAAAACCGCTTTAGAGCATCGCTAGAATAAATATATTGGGGAGTGTTAAAGTTAAAAATTCTTTCCTATATTACTAAGCCGAAAACTTTTCAAACCGCGCTCTTAAAAGCCGTAGAAAATTCTGGAAATGAAACACCGCTACTGCCGAAAAGTATAAATAACCTGTGTAGTGTTGCTGTGGCATTAAATAAATGTCAAAATAGCACAATACATAGCGTTTGTGCGTTGAACGTAAACACAAAACCTGTAATTAACAAACTTTTGTTATTGCAAAGATACACACTGCAAAAATAACAAGCTCTGAGCGCCATTTCAACGTATGTAGACATTTCTGGCGAGGAAATTAATATGGCTGTGGTTATATCTACACATCCTTTGTGACCTGGCAGTTCAAGAGTTATTTGTTCAGCTGATCCCTTCCTCCTTTAGAGATTAATGGGATGCAACTTGCTTCCCTAATGTATCCCACATCCGGAGACCTCGCCTGTCACTCTTGTGATGGTTATCTTACCTTAAAAAAATCTACAAAGACTTTGAATAAGGACTTTGGAGTATTTGAACTTGTAAAAAGTCTAGCATAACGTTCCAGTATCTCTGAGTGGTAGGTAACAACACCCACGAGTAAAGATGTGTATTACGCACGTTCTTTAACATCTCAGGTCATCAGCGTTCCATTCAAATCTGGGCGTGAAGCGACTGATACATTTTTGCTCGGAGGCCTCTTCTTTCAGGTTTGAGGTTCTTTTATTTTTTTATTAGTGTTTAACGCCCGTTTTTACTACTGAGGCACCACAGGCGGTGGACACTGGTGATACATGAGATGAAATATTGGGAAAGGATATTTTTTAAGGAAGGAAACGTTCCAGACCTAAGTTTAGGGTATCTCCCCAGCATTTGCTAGTTATTAGGACTTAGAGAAAAACCTGGAAAACCCCCCAATCAGGGAGAGACTGGTGGGATTCGAACCCTAAACCTCCCGCTCACGAGTTCGCGTCTTAACGACCTCGGCCACCCGTGACGATTGTGAGGTTCTTTTACGTGCCAATATGTAAATGTACGACACAGGACCCATGGCTTTACTTCCTTTTCAGAAATGCCGTAATTACGACGCTACACTTATAGACCCTGGACGGGATTGAGATAGTATCCAAAAGAAGCAACTTAAACAACACTATTTTTGTTCCAGTTTCAAGTTATTCTTGCTATAAGCACTTGTTTATATTTAGAGTCGTTTTCACACAAAGCACGTGTTGGCTAGGATTTGAAATTGAAGTTGAACAGAAAATATCTAGGTCACGATTGGGATTCGAATAACATATCATTGGCTTTCCTTGTCTACGTTCTGCGCTACCTGATTCCATTTTGAAATCCTAGTCAATACACGTGCTTTGTGTGAAAACTACATCTAAATATAAATTAACTTTTACAGTACGGAACTGGAAGCCGGGTAGAAACATTCGGATCAAATAAACTTCCAGTTCTCTAGCATACAGGGAGTTTCATTATCTTTGGAACGGTCGAGATTTCTGGTATGTCGTGGGGTATCTACCGAGAGTGTAAAAAAATGTATACACTCTTTCCCAATAGATGTCTATTTAATATATTTCATAGTAGGACCGAAAAACAACAGTAACGTGTAGTATGATGTTCTGTAAACAAATACTCGTTATTTTATTTTAATTAGAATGTTTAAATATTCACGCTCTTATTTCTGTAGGTGAATGAAGTGTCTCAGGTATCCAACTTCATAATTCATATTTTAGTCACCTCGTGAGATAAGGAATAATAGTATACTAAAACCAGTTTCATATATACCAGAACTAGAAAAGATATTGAAAAAATAAAATTAATAATTTAGATTTTTAATGAATTACCCTAAAGTCAATGCTTTATTTTAATTATGACGTCATCGTATTGATGGAGCTTGTTTAGTTCGTTTGTCTATTGCAGTGGGTGCGTTACTACTGCTGCTAAATATATATCGCAAGTTACTCGAATCTTAAATTTCTTAAATTCTAGAATTAATCTACTTCTATATATATATATATATATATATATATATATATATATATATACACACACACACACAACAGAGAGAGGACTTTTATAAAAAATATTTTAGTAACGAGCGTATTTAAACAAAAGAAACCATTCCTCTTTGTTCCATGGCAGCAAACTTTTTAATGACGCTTTGAATAAGTCTGGAATCTACAGGGTGAAATGTATCTCTGCAGAAAACATTGTATACTTTGCTATGACAGCGTGACTCAAATTAATATCTGCACTTGGTTTTTTAGTTTCAGCTTTATCTTCCAGTGATCGCAATGGAAAAAAAAAACTTAAAATGTTAGTTTTGTATAGTGTTCATTTTATTTACATTAAAGTAAAAGAATAAATAATAAACAAAGGAACTACTTCTCGAATTCACACTAACTTGGCAGTCAAAAACAGCCGACTACTAACGAAACGATCGATTATCACTACTGGAGAGTGTCATCATGAGCTCACTTAGTTTAGTGTGAAATAAGTTTAATTGAAATATCGATGTTTTTACACCTGTAAAATATTAATGTTAGAACACAACGTTTAAACGCGTCAGAAGAGAATGTAATTACTCGTTTGCTGAAGAGATACACATGGTGCCAACATAAAATATTCTAGATTTCGCATTACACTGAGTGGCGATACAGTAAATTTGACTCTGTGGGTCTGTAACATTGTTGCAAGGATGCAAGAGGCGCAAGCGTGGTGGCCGGACTCCAGCTACCGAACTTCCAAAATATGTCCTCACCACTAATATGGGGTATTGCGCCTCGGGCAAGACCGGATCCCCTCCCCACTAACGAGCACCTGCCTGTCCTTGAACTTTCGAGCAGTCACCAGTCTACATTCTTTCGCGGAGACTTTTAAGAGTTACGTATTTAGTTCCCCTGGGCAACTGCCTACTTCCAGAATTACATTTCGTAATCTTGTGAATAAATGTGAAACTATTAATTCAGTACAAAACAAGAAACACATCAGTTTTTACAGAAGACAAATTAGATGAAGTTGGTGAAAATCTTGAACGTTCGGCAAAATATCACTACCTACCGAGATTAGCAAAGGTTGGGGTTTCAGTATCTTCTGCACATACAACAACAAAATTGTTAAAAACCCAAAACCTTCCAAATGAAAACGTGTTAATTGTATACGGCAAAGTGATCCCATAGCACGTGTGCATTATTGTGAGTGGTTTCTTTCATCAGTGAGTGAAGGATCATGTGAATATTTACAACACTCGCTATTGTGTTCTGTAAAGCTAAATTGTATACATGCAACTCCTGTTTATAATAGGAAAATTTGAGTTTGGTGCGCGATTAGTCCAAGACCGTGCAAGACGCATAAGGCCCGACCAGCCATGGCATGTCCAGTTGCCCAGATGCAAAATCCCCATTCGAGCGGTAAGATCACATTCTGGAAATGCTATGTGTGTGTGTGTATATATATATATATACACACAGAAAGTTATATATATATAACTTTCTCAAGGGTAATAGGGTACACGGTAGGCTTAGGTAAGAGATGTTTTCAGTTTTATTCAGACTTCAATTTGTAAGCTACATTTTTGTTTGGGTAGTATAAATTATTTTATTGTCCATGTTGTTAGATATTCGCGTATCCCATTTTGAGAACTGTTGCTGTCTAAAAGTATTTGATTCAGTTTCGGTAAATCAAAATGAAATGGTTTTCAGAACTACAGTTTCACTGCACTTAACGGTAAATCTGTTCATAGTCAAAAAAAGACCTTACATCAAGATGGTATGAACTTAGGTAGCCAAAGAAAAGAAAAAAAATGCAAACTCAACGTAATTGGCGGCTATTTTTAATCCTTAACTCAGTGTACGCTATTTTACAACCAGTTAAAAACAAATGACTAGTTTAAGTGACCTGAACCTTTCCAGAGTGAACAGCGTTATGGTGGAGTATTTAACAAGTATATATTTCAACGCTATCTCTATAAGACAGTAAATTAACGCAGATTCTGCACAGAATACCATCATGGTTCAAACACCGTTTTTTACAATAACACCAAATCATACACAGCGACCCAGAAGAGGCTATAAATACTACACTTCAAGCGTGGATTCAATGTGCTCATCGATCTGAAACGGAGTTACGTTTTATAGAATGCTGCAACTCGTATGTCACCTCTGAAACCAATTCGCAATACATAAATATCCCATTTTCCCTAACCTATGACCTTATTTGAATCGATCGGTCCCAGAGGAGTTGCACGATGATCCTCCTGGGCACTAGCCGTTAAACAAACCAATCCAGACTCCTGACGTTATCGGGGCACGTATGCAAACCGTGAACTTAATACGGCTCGAGTAATTGTGGTATAAAACACACAAACGCTGACCGAGTATCTTACAGCTCAAAATGTTTGTCAAGGAAAAGTCGGTCTACAACACGTAGTGTTAACTGTGTGCGTGTGCTTTTTAAAGCTTTGTTTATTAACAAGACTTTCTATCTTTAATGTATGCTGTATATGAAGCCAAATGAGAGCAATTTACTTATCTGATTTGCGCATAGTTTGATATATTGATTTAAAAGCACGACTATAATTTTTCGCTATCTTGATTTTTTCAGAAAAACGTTTTTTTAAAAAAGACAAAAAAACATTTCTGTTGAAAGATACTATAATGGATTTATTTTCATAATTATAGTTATAGTTATTATCAACAATAAATTATCTTCATAGATTTAATATTTTAGTTTAGAATTTTCTGTCATCAAAGTAAACTTCATTAGCATGTTGTTAACTGTACCCTTAAAGTAACATTCCCTTTATTTTTCAGGAAATTTCTGTACAACTTTTTGAAAACTTATCGTACCTTTTGTGTTACATATTTATAAAATTTCACGGGCTATGATAGAATTATCTCTCCTTTATACTCTTTTTCATGAAAGTTTTGTTTAAAAAAATTATAACAAGTTCTTATTTGTAAATCAGCAAACAATAAACATTAATACTCTTCAAAATTAATATTATTTTTTTAAAAATATAACTTTTTTTCCTCCCAACATGCAAATTTCTTTTAATGCCAACTTTTCTTTAACTGTTTACCCTCCTCCATTACTAGGACCTGCAACCCTGGGGTTTAGAAACCAACCAGGGCCCGTCCCCTGTAGCGGAGCTAGTTATCTCTGGAAACACACACACACACACACACACACACACACACACACACACACACACACACACACACACACACATTATCAGATACTTCCTTCAAGGGTGGCCAGTCCAATGTAAGGGCTACCTCAAAGACATCACAAACACAGAAAGACGTACACATACACACAAACGGAATGAAGACGAATAATGAAATGGAAGGAGTGTCCGCGGCAGAGCATTTGTCTTTTCTGAAAATGAATTGAGAACAACCACAGAATATTTTAATCAAGGGAATCGGCCGAAGGATTTTAATCTGGGACCAACATTACCAAGCCGCTCGGTCTATCAGGGTTCACAAAGCTCTTGTGAAATCTTCAAGATCATCAAAGTGGACTCCATAACATGCTATGCAAATAGAACAAACCGTAGTTGAAGGCCCAAGATAGATCTGGGGTGTATGGTGGATGAAGCAGTCATTCTGTTCCATCAAATTCCCGGACTTTTTATTGGGACAACGTTGCTCGATTGTCTTTCTGCATTGTAACGTCGTTTCCTATCGATTATACTGCTGCTGTGGCTTCAAAAATTTGTATACCTAGCCCAGTTTGCTAACAGTACAACTCAGTGCCAACTGAACGGTCATTTACAACAGGAAATGCACAACAGCCCAAAGCAGTCTTGACGAACCACTGATTAAGGTTCTTTCCTACGAATTCACTGCTTTTTTCTTGGAATTGAAAAACTATGTGTTTATATATATATATATATATATTTATTTGTATGTAATAATGCATTTCCAGACAGTCTAATGGACTGTCAACTAGTTATTTCTGAGTTGCGGATATCTTGTGGATTTCGAAATGTACAGAAATTATAGCATTGCAAGCAGCAATCCTAGCTAACGATTCATTTTTCTTAAGTGAAGGTCCTCTTGAGGAAGGTTCTAATTATTCCTATCATACTTCAATAGTCTACATTGAAATATTTTATCTAAGATCTCAGTTAGATGGTGAACAATATATACAAAATATATTATATACAGATCAACACTCTACTTAAAATATTTTTCAAAGGAAACAAATGTGTAGATTGTATGTAGAAAACACTTTTCAGTCTGTTCAACATCAGACCAACATCATCAGTGATCAGAAAACGCTATTCCATGATGTTTTGAATGTACCTACAATAACATTTGTGTTTCTTTAATTCGGTCCGTTCTTTTGTAAATTTGAAATTAAATTAATTGTTTGTAAAACGATATAGTAGAAGTAACCTTTTAAAATGCTCGTATTTGTTAAAAGGGCATAATTGCAAATATTCTAATTTAACGAGAATTAAAACTATTTTATAGAACTTCTAATCAAATTTGTGCTCTCTTTTTAGTTTTAAGAACTAGTTTCAGCATCGGATGTTTTATTTAATTTACCTTGCGACTTGTTTAAACAAAAATTAGGCTATTAATAAAAAAGTCTTTAAACATTGTATATAACACAAAATTAATTGAAAAATTAATATAAAATATAAATAACATGCTACTGAATGAAAACATACATTTATTAAGATAATTTTTAAAACAGCCCCTAACTTTCCTTAACGATATTTATCAACATTTTACAGAAAACATATTTTACAATCATACAAATTCAAAGATTCTTAGTATTTTATGTTCACAATCTGTTCATAAATGAGTCTGTGCTTTTCTTCATGTTATGGGAGAACTTTTTCAAATCATTCACCTTTTTCTTCAATGGTAATTTTACTTTCACCTCATTTGGGAACTGAATGCTGATTTGAGAATCGTTGCAAAGGATGGATGTGTATTTAGTTAACTGTCTTGCCACAACTGTCCCTGGACACTGATGATCATAAACAAAATAATACAAGCTACAAAATTGCAAAGTATCATATTTTTCCGTTCTTTATTACAGGAACAGTGTAATTTTACTGTGATGGTATTGAAATTTTACTACTTAAACAGAGGGAAAACATCTACAGGAATGGCCCCCATTCTATAGAGGAAGTTAAAGAAAATATCAGGGCAGAAATTGGAAGAATAATTTCACTTCAAGTAATACAAGATTTTTTTTTTTGTAACGAGTTCCTTAATAGTATAATTATTGGATTTGTGGAGTAATTTATATTGCAGCTAATTTAAGAGGGCGCTATTTTGAATTTTGTGAATTAAATAACGTTTTCTTTTGATAATGGCAAAATCTCAATCACACTCTACGAAGCGTGTAATCTCTAAGTGGGAAAATATAATTTATTATTTTTCTTTGCATCTATGAGACTTAACAGGCATTTTGAAATTGTATTTTTTTGTTTATTCTGCCCAGAATAGACAAATGCACCTCAGCATACTGAGATGAAACAGAATAAAATAATGCAAAATAAAACAGCATATCTCGTAAGTAGTTATATCTCTCTGTTCAACAGACTGGTTTCATACTAAAGCAATGTTAAGTCAATAATAAATTTTGCACCCCTTGCTGATACACCTTGAGGGAGTAGTCAATTTCAAATATAATTAAAAATAATCATTTTTGTACATCAGATCTTTTAACAAAATCATGAAATTCAGCAGATGTAATCGATCATTTGTATTGGTTTTCTAAAGTTCTTTTAACTTAAACTATTATGTTATGCAAGAGAGTCGTGAGTCACTTTACGTGGTTAGTGTACTTAAATACTTGCTCATTTCAAGGCGCGACGGGCGGCATTGGGTGATGCATGCATTTAAAGGTCAAGTGCCAGCATCTGTGATAGTCGCGTTAACATTGCCCCAATGTTGCACTCGGGCGTTTTTCAAGTTAAGCAAACAGAACTTCTCTGTTTTGAGTTTGCAGCCGGGATCGTCAAATTCTGTTCGGTGAGATGTGTGCATGAGTCTTGCACAAATGCACACCAAACTCTAATTTTCTTATCACAATAGGAATAGCGATTGTTGTGAGTGTTCACACGACCGATTTGGTGGAACTACGCCCCCTCTGCAAGGAGCACAAGCTATGGTTCTATCAACTCTTCAGTCACTGATGAAAGAAACCACTCGCAATAACGCACACGTGCTACGGGATCACCTTGTCATACACAGTGGGCACCTGTACACTTGTAAGGTTTAGGTTTAACAATTTTGTTGCTGTATGTGCAGAAAGCACTGAAACCCCAACTTGTTCTTTTCTGTTTAAACGGCACGTCTTCGCACGTGTTTTTCTTGTTTTGCACTGAACCATAGTATCAAATTTAATTACAGGATTATAAAGTAGGCAATTTCCAAATAATTTCCGAATAAATTCCCCATGAACGCGACGAAATGATTCCTTTTAATAATAATATTTACACACAAAAATACGTTGCTCTAAAGTCTTCGCAAACGAGTATAGACTAGTGACTGCTCGGGAGTTCTAGGACAGGCATGCAAAGGGCCCTTTAATGAGGAGGAACATCGGCCTTGGCGCAAATCCGGTTCGAGCGGTAAGGACATATTCTGGAAGTCCGGTATAGTACAAATTTATAATTTTAAAAATTAACAAATTGTAATTCTTTAGAAGGTTCTAAACTAGAAAGGAAGCCTTGTGCACGTCCTATATCCACAATAGCGATGACACAAGAAATCACAGATATGACCTATGGTACATAATACAATCCATACATTTTCACAATAGGCTTTCTAGGAGAAACTATGAATTTTCTCTTAAATAATAATACTGCACAAATTAAGCATTTAATAATCAAATATTCGATAACTGGAATCGGAATGAGGTATTTTAAAAAGCCTTCTTAGTTTAGCATCCCCTCCTCAAACTCCTGCAGCTGCCTCGGGGGTAAACTTATGGTGACAGTTTTCTTTGTACTATGATGGATTAATATCTCACGTGTAAAGCGTGAAAGGGGAACATTAAGCTTAATGAATTACCAAATTACTGAGGCACTATAACAGAAACATGAAGTGACTCATTGCAAACAGCTGCTACGTCATACTCCCCTGGTAGCCTGCGTTTGGTTTTGAAATTGAAAGATTGCCTTCGGGGTGTCCATTCTTTGAACAGCAAAGCGGTGATATCGACTGTAAATGAGAGCCTTGAGGTGTCAATAGAATGTAAAAAATAAAATAACAAAGACAATAACATATTTATATGTTTTCCTCTGCCTTAACTTTGAATTTTATCCCGATGTAACTGCAATTTTTAATGATGTAAATGTGGTCTTTTTCCTTTGAATTGCTTGCAAAGTACTTTTTGGGAGGCTGTATTTTACATCTGTAAATTTGTTTTTTATTTCCATCTTTCGTCAAAGTCTCTGTCTGCTAATTTTAGAGCTCAGGATTCGACCTGTTATGGAGATTTTTTTTCCATAACTAGGAGGGTTCAGCCATGGCGACCTCGGCATGCTAACGATTCCATCTTTAAGGCCTCCCAGAGGACATAATCATTTTCATCAAGCTTAATAGTCAGGTGCACTAGAGGTTTGGGCGAAGGCAAATATGAATACTTTCTTACTAAGAATTCCCAAGGATTTCTATCGTTAATAAGCAATTAGATGATATCGATTAAGCGCAATACCATGTCTAATAGAAGTTTAACTGAATATCTGTACTACTTGCAAGTTTTACTTGCTCAGTGGCCAAGACATTTCTTTAAGATCTGCTGCCATAGCGAAAATAAATACTATTTAATTTTCTTTCTAGTAGGAACCATTATTTTATCTTCAAAGAAAGAGGGCTTGCAGTGACAAATACATTTTTAGTGCAATATTATTTCAGATAATCTTAATCTCGGCGGATTTACTATTTTTGTATTTAGAAAATAATTCTCAACAGTACCGGCCGTCTTTCCAAGGCCTTCGGTCGAGGCGACTTTTATTAGAGTGATTCTCTCGCTACAGGCCCCAAACTAAGCTCTATAAAAGTACACATTTTAACATAATGGCTTGCATATTCATACATATACAAGTACCTACAACGATGACAAACATAATATGAAAAGAGTCTCCTCCCATTCGTCTACGAGATATGCAACGCCACATTTCGATTTTCTGTGAATGCAATGAATCATTGAATGAGGATTTTATTTTATTCATATACGCGGTTTTGAGCTTTTTCTATTTGCTCATATGAAACCATGCTTCGTCTATAAACCAAGTAACGTCTAAAATTCCAGTATTCTGAGTAAGAAAAACTAAACAAAACACGTTTTTCATGGTCAGCCACATTCAATTCTTGAACACATGACACGTGATAAGCGTAGTTTCGCTTTTATTTTCCCCTGCTCCTTTACACATAGAACAGGGAGATTATATCTTGAAAATATCTTTGTAATCTTCTGATGACATCGATTATTGTTTCTTCAGGTAATCTACAACCTCTGAGAACGTTTCCTGACTCTCTAATTTTTTAACCAATTTCTGGATGCAATTAGATGAAACACGTTTTTCACCAAATTCCGTCTTTTAATTGAGCCTGTTTGTCATATTTACGCACAGAAAACAAGCGCTGTGCAACTGTGTATATTGTAAATCACATGATATAGTCGAGTACAACTGCTACGATGCCGTGTCGCGGGACGGAGACGAAAGAAAATCACTGCAGGAGTCCATTATATCACAGGCGTTTTCATGCTCTTTGACATCATTCGGGTGTGTGTACATGTGTGTAAATTTAAAACTTATAAACGATATAATTTTTATACATATAGTTTGGGGTCTCTAATAAGAGAATAAGCCTTTAGAGTAAACAGAAGAAGGAACCGACTTTATACTACCCTCATCTGCATATTAGTTTTCAATAAATGAAACATTAATTTTCATTATTGTACAACATTTTAATCGCATTTCATATTTAATGGATCCACATATTTTTCTATTAAATGTGGCACTTATGCACCTTATTAAAAACCTTTATAATAAACGTTTATTATAAATAGGAAAAGAAAATGTCTGCATATTGGTCTCATCCGCGGTTTATTTAAAAAAATGCATAATTTGGAATATTGTATAAAAATTTAATCCCATTTCATTTTAGTGTAATTTTCTAATAAATATACCACCTACACACAATCTTCTTTTTTAAATACATATGAAGAATACAACAGAAAAACAAACTAAGTCATTTTTTTACTTTTTTACAGGAACGTAATTTAAAGTTTAAAAACGCTACAAAAGTATGCACATTATATATATGTGGATTTTTAGAAATGATTATTAAGATAGACAGGCCCTCCTTTTGAAACTTGTATCATGTGTTATTTGTTCGTGTTAATCAACAATAAAAAGTCAAAGTACATATACTTGTAGATAAAATCAATCAAAGCCCACTAATTATATTATGGAATTGTATTATACATAGCTATTTACTGAGGAAAATATAAAAATTAATGAAGTACTATTGAAAATAATCAATGAAACAAAATTATTCATCGTCTATCACAGTGACCTTGAAAAATAGAGCTGAGTATTTTCGGAATAGAATCTCTTAGGCATTGTAGGTAATCATATTTTGACTTGGAAAGTGGAATTGAAAGTGGAAACTTAGGGGCAGGATGTTCATCAGCATGTGTACGACACATTTTGTGGGACTCCCAGGAGTCATTGTAGATTATAGGAGAGGTTTTGTCAGCTACAATTTCTCACATTTTTCTCATCTTCATTGGACATGTCTTTATGTATTGTTTATTAAAAATGAAGACCACGATTTAAAAATATCCTGGGAACACTCAATGATATTGAAAGGAGATCGTTTCACGCGGCATCTTCTGATGTGCTCATTCCAATCGCTGGGTGTTTCAGCATGAGTTTTTTGATTTATTAAACCCATAACTTTGTCACATTCCTTATAACCGTGGCCTCTGATGAGAAACTGATTCAAATATGTTGTACTTATGAACCGTAGTCATGAATGAGGCGAACAATGGTATGGTTTTTATTTAGGTGGGACACAAATCATTTAAAAAAAAAATCGAACTGGTGGGTCCAAGTCCAGGTGATGGAAACAAAAGTCAAACATTGATGCACCTTCATCGGCCCCCTTTCTTGCTATGGTCTCATTGTAGGTATTTTACATAGGGCTCAGGACACTATTTTTATATGCTGATTTCAATGGACTACATATGATCTTTTCCCTGTGTAAACGTGTTGGAATGTAGTACTACACACCTACAATCCATTGACACCAAATTCTCAAATTTCACCAAAAGTGAAGTTTGTTTTTTGCCCCCTGTATCCTTCATATGTATTCTCTTATTTAATGCCCAGATGTTTCTCGTTTGACTTTATCATTATTGTGCATAGCGGTGGATACTGTTACCAAATTCCTCCCGCATGATTGCCCCCTCTTTACACTTATTAACTTATGAACCGGAATGCAAGTTATACAGAGCATAAAAAGACCTCTAAACTCAATGTATGCATTAAAAAGAATTATAGTAGCACTGTTTAATGCAGTCATTTATTTTTTTTTCTTTTACATTACAGACATTATTTCATTAGAGCTGAGGTACATATCAGTTAATTTATTAAAGCTATTAATGTCATAGAATCGCAATTGCTTTAGTTCAGCCTTAACATCGTTTAATCTAAATTACTGTTAATAGCGACACAAAATCAATTAACACGAGCGATTTTATATCGCCAATAATCTTAATTGACGATAACTTTTCACAGATAACACTGTTTCACAATAAAACTATTCCATTCATAAATATTAACTAGGGTTCATAGCAGGCATATGTCGTAGAAAAATTGTTAGATATAACATTAGGTGCCGTACATGAAATCGCTTCACATTTTTCCTCCAGCATTACAGAGATGGAATTCGACAAAATTCCTTTTCGTTTAATATTGCTGGTAGGTGTCATTACTTAAACAGTCTGAAAAAAATTGAATGGAGAAAGCGCTGTTGCACATTAAACATGAAGTTATTCTTATTAAACCATTCTTTGTAATTTTTCTCTCAATTTTTCCTATTCAAAAAAGTTAAATCAAAATTTGTGTCACAGTTATTACGGCTATTCCCCACTGAAATATAAATGTAATATATTATATTTAAGTTGCAAACTTAATTATCATAATATTTCATGGATAGTAATTAGTAATGTAGATATCATGTGTACAGTGCGGCATTATGCTATCATGAGAATTGTATATCAACAAAAGAGAAAGTCTCTTGTGTTTTTCTGTTACGGTAGCTTGCCAAGAGGACCATAAAACTCTATACAATAAGCCCGAGAGTAGAATGTAATGCTACGTTAAAACAAACTGCCGTTTTAGGTTTAAGAAAAAAAAAAGATTTTTAAATTCTTTAGGACTTTGAACCCGACAGGCGTTATACTATTGGTCTTTAAACAAGTCAATGCCAACAAAACGTATGTCAAGTTAACCTTTCAAACATAGTGAATGGCACGCGAGGCAGAGGAACTTAAACCAGCCAATGGAAAATATGTGTTTGAAATTTTATATATAGATAGACGCGAAATCTGCGCGTGCTTGTATGACCTTTTGGCATCGTTAAGTCAACGATTATTTTAATTTAATATATAAGGAAGCGCTTGCTCTGCAGGGAAAGCAGTTAGCAATACTCATTAAAGTTCGACATGCTCAGGCCCGCAGTTCACATTTCTCAGTTTCATACGTGATGAGACGCAACTCAGTACTCAGTGCTTACTTGACATACGCAAGCATCCATTAAGCAGTTTTCAGTTTCACGCGCCGCGGCACTCATCTGTAAGTTTCACACGCGGCGAGAGGTATTTGATACTCTGATTACGGTGCAGGCACTCGTAATATATACACCGCGACACTTGCAGTACTCAGTTCACTTGTGGCAGCTAAGTTTGTATTCGTGCGCAAAACACCAGAGGACGTGAAAGATTTTGAACATAATTAAGTAGCAATTAATATTGATCCCAGCATCTCCAATTTTGAAATTTCTAACGGCATATTTAAAAAGGATTTTATTTTGTCACAATTTTTGTTTTCTGTTGTTGCCTAGCATCCTGGATGGTTGTTTCTGTTGCTTGAATTTGGACAGAACAAAACTACAAACATTATTGAGCGTTGTAATAATGCAATTTTTGTTTCTACATGTCACTTAAGAAAAGGAACAGAATATTAGCAAATTAATTCCGAAATAGCTAAATTTATATAAAATTAATTATTGCAATGTTATCCAAAAAGAACGTTTTCGTTCTACAACTGGCGAACTTATTTTATTTACTCTATCCCAATTCAAACAACAATGCAGGTTGTCAGGCAATGATACTATAACGAAAAATGAGATGATAACGGCATCGTAAAACTCAAGTATCATAAGATAGGGTAACATTTGACATTTAAAAGTTGGGATGGCAGGGAATGAGGGTGTGTAATCAACTTTGGTTTTAAACTCTTCACTCAATATCCACATTTAGTATTTTTATTTTAAATTAATTTTCAAAAATATACTTACTTGCAATTTTAATTAAAATCCCTGTATATATGAGATTATTGTAGTAGAATCGATTTGAAAGTTTTCAGCAGGTTTATAGAATAACATACTTTTGTTCGCGTTTACTTATCTGTATAGTAGAGAAACCTTTTTTTTTTAATTACATTGTTGAACAATTGGAAATATTACATTACATCATACGGCATTATTTCTGGCTAACTCTCAATTGTTAGTTACATTTACTATTACAGTAAATATCATTTAAATAATTCTGGAAGAAAGTGTAACAATTTAAGAACGATTTTCAAATGGATGAAAAGTTTTTATATATACACCTGTGCAGCTATTTAAGCTAATAAATTTCATATAAAAATAAGATACATATAAAATAAAAATTAGTATTTCACTACAGTCTTTAACAGAACTTTTTAAAAGCTCTGGAAATATTAACAGAAATTGTAGGGTGTTGGGGAAAGAAAAGAGAAAATCTGTTCTATAGAACCAAGATTTTTAAGAGAATATTTTAAAATGACTTGCCAAGGTTACTTGAAAGGACCAGACGTATAATAGAGAAATCAGAGGACAATTAATCAAATATAAGCTAAAAGGGGGGAAATTGTTTGAAACTTCAATGGTAGTAACGTTTATAATGAATCGATTCTTCTAGACTGACAAGGAGAATATTAAAGATCACAGTAGATCAAATGGGAAGACAGTTTTTAAAGAAAGCATTTGAATCGAAACAGGCTATGAGTTGCCTTGCAATGGAAACTCTTTATATTATTTAATATATTGGTAAGTTCTAGAATCAAACATTCAAAAATTCCCTGCTGATGATTGTAAACATGACCAAAGAGAATGCAGCATTGTGGAAAAGGGAAATGTATACCCAATGTCCAGTTATTATATGAGTGTAGGTCCATAAGTTTCCGGCCTAACCATTTTCTAGAATGATAAAGACAAAAACTGTATTTCACTTTTCAATATAGTTACTCTTTATTGCAATTCATTTCTCACATCTTTGAATTAGCATTGCAACCTCCCTTCCCCCAAATAATCAGAAGTCTTGTCTGCAAAATGGGCATAAACAGCCGTCATCCCTTTTCGTCACTTAAATTTCCTTCCTCGAAGATCCTTCTCGAGTTTTAACAAGAGGAAATAGTCACTGGGAGCTAGATCTGAGCTGTAGGATGGATGGTCGATCTTCTTGAAGCCACATTTCTTCACAGCTTCCTTTAGAACAAGAGCTGTGTACACAGGCGCGTTGTCGTGGAGAAGGCGCACACCACCACTCAGCCTTTCCTCTTTGATGGAAGCGCGCAGTCTGTGCAGTAGGCCAGCATAGAATTCCCCATTTACTGTGGTGTTCATCTCCTTGAAGACAATGAAGAGTATTCCTTCACAGTCCCAAAAGATTGTGGCCATGATCTGCTTGGCTGACTGAATGACCTTGACGTTTAGGGGTACTGCTTCGCCAACGTACGCCACTGCATTGGTTCTCTTTTGGACAAGGAATCATAATAGCGGACCATAGTTTCATCTCCTGTAACAATGGTTTGCAGAACTTCTCTCTCGTTGCCACGGTAGAGCTCCAAAAATGTGTGACAACAAATGACTCGTTGCTGCTTTTGGACTGATGAATGAAATCTAGGCAGCCATCTTGCACTAACCTTATTCGTGTTTTAATGTTCATGAATTATTCGAAGGACTGTTGTTAGAAAGCCCCAACTAAGCTGCTATTTCTGTAACTTTGAGCCGCCCGTATTCCATAATTTCTGTTTCCACAAGAGCGAGCGGTGTTTTCAGGAGAGAGTACCTCCAAAGGCCGACCTGCACGCTGTTCGTCTTCAATGCTTTCTCGACCCATTCGAAAAAGTTCGCCCCATTCTTTTACGGTAGAATATGAGGGGGATGCTTCCCCATGAACACAGTTCAATCGCTGTTTAATTTCATTTGGAGTAAGTTCTTCTTTTGTGAGGAACTTAATAACAGCTCGACACAACATTTTGAACATGTCACAATTTTCTACACATAGCCTTCTTTATGCAACTATATCTGAACACAGCGAAACGGAAGTTACAACTACAATTATTATTTACTTAACATAATAGGTATGACACCAGATAAGGATTTTATGAAGGTGACAATCCTTATTGGTGAGGGCGGAAACTTATGGACCTACCCTCGTATTTTCGCTCTAAAAATAATTTGCCACTTCATAATTGGCAAATATATAAACCAACATATCATTAACGATGGCAAACACAATCCACTGCATAGCTATGTTACATCTATAATTCCCTTCACCTACTGATGTGTGCTTAAAGCAAGATAACGCCACGGCTTATGCTGCTGGAATGACAGTTCCTTAAGGAGATGGAAATTGAGGTCACGGACCGAGCCGCACGCAGTCCTGACCTTAATCCTAGCGAGCACTTGTGGGATATCCTCGGCAAACGTGTCTCCGCTCTGTAACTGGGAAACCCTCATCAAACTATGCAAAAAACTTCTCTCTGAAGCTTTAATTACTATCATGGGGTGTGCGTCTCTATGACATTTTGTTGCATGAAGTTACTACAGAGGGACAAGTGTTAAGAGCGAGTCATTATTTTGTGCTACTACTTTACGCAAGGAAAGTTATAATATTTGCGTAATATCACCGACAAATTCAATGTTGTTACTGGCATTGTCAGCGACATTTTTCGGCAAGGAGTTTTGCATCGCACGCGTAGGACCTTAATACATAAATCTGTCTTTTTAAGACAAAATATAATTTTATATTCGTTTATAAAATGAGAGCCTTTTCCAAAAAAAGTTAGAAAATGTTTAATAAACAGGCAAAGGCAGTATTTCAACTATTTATCTAACATATCGCTTTTAATGATATTTTAATGTTATTTTTTAAAAAAATGTCCGTTAAATACTTGCTCCAATAAGTTTTCTTACAATTGAAGGCGTAATATTGAAGAATTTTGAGTATGATGCAACACTTTTTATATATTAACAAAGATGAACGATATGCTTTATCCCTACATTTGAATAAGAAGAAACACCTTGTAAAGATTGTTCCAAAAATGGTTATCAGCAAGGACAGTAGCACTACTTTCACTTTTATCTTGCTTGCAGTCTCTGTTCAATATGATCCAGTATTGGCCATCGTATTGATATCTCATTTTGTTATTTTTTCCTCGCATGTCAAAAGCCTTGGTGAAAATTTTATCTTTGTTCACGGATGGATTTTAGATTTGTTAGGAAGAATTAGGTGTGTGGATGAATTTTTTTAAAATTTAAATTACATGAGCTATAATCTAAACAAAAATGTCGCTTAGTATTAAATATTAATACTCATTAATTTTCCCTGGGTTCCTTTTTCACTACAGCTGTAGACATGTTTTATGGACCGTTTTTAAAATATTGGTTTTGATTTAGAAAAACATTCGTCAAGAATTTTTAAAGTATTTATTGGTTATAATACAAATAAACAGTTATGAATGTTTCATAAACATTAGCAATATGCAAGTAAGGGTTTTGGTCCTAAGTCAGCTTGAAGGGAGAGTGCAGGTTGAAGGAAATCTATGGCTCGGCCTGCTTGCTTGGCCTTTTAGTTTCTGGGGTTGTAGCACGTGTGAAGGTCGTTTTAGTGCCATTGGTCCCTGGGCACATATAAAGCTGATATTGTTAGTTCACGTAATCGCCTAAACCATCGTCTCAAACACTAGGGAGGCGGTAATAAAATTTTATATTTGCAACCTGCATTCTACTTAATATTCATATAATATGCGGCCAAGTTGTAAGTAGACAATTCCCTTGTGTATTTCCTTCCCTATAAGATAAGTCCCAAAAATATAAAACACAACAACAAATGTTACAGAATCAAGCCAGCTGTCATTACACATGCGTAAACTGAATCCTGAAATACTTAAGCTACCGAAATTAGATTTTTAAAGGCTGGGGCAATATCTTCATTGTCAGGCGGCAAAGAAAAGCATACATTAGTGACGAAATATGCATACTGTGATTTAATGTGCATAGGTCTTTCATACGAAACAGTAACTGATTTATATAATTGTAATGGATGTATTGAATTGTTTTATAAGCGTGTGGTAAATTCTCTCATTTGAACGATCGTAAAACAGAAAGGTAGGACGAAACGAGAAAAGTTGACGCAAACGCTTGAAGAAAGGCAAATGGACAAATGTCAAAAACTGGACGGAGCAGGAAGATAAGCCTGAACTTTGTTGCTGGTGATGTTGAACTACTTTTCAGCTCTCTAGCGGTATAGCTTTTTTAATTGCATGGCAGTTTGCCTCCTAAGCTAACTGCTATCTGTACAAAATGTTTTCTTCTTGAATTGGAAGGTTTAATTTTGCAGTATAACTGCATACACACCGATGAAGATCCAAGATCCCGGATTCAAACCCGGCCAGGGTCGATGCATTTTTAAAGCCTAAATATTCTAAGCACGGTTTCCTTAGGAAGGAAAGTTTGTCCCGTGTCGTAGATTTACGGCACGTAAAAGAACCTTAGGCCTAAAAATGAGGCCTCTAAAATGTAAGGGCCGTTTCACGCCCTGAATTGAATGGGACGCTAATGCCCAGAGATGCTAAATAGCTTCCTTAAATAAATTCCTAAAACAAATAAACTATGTTGATAAAATAATGAAAAATATACAAAACAAAGGGAGAGTTTTTATATATTTCAGGATTTTTTTAGATTTATATTAGTAGAACTGTTGCACACACTCCATTCGATTGCACATGAAAGGCTCTTGGTTGATTTCCATTTGGGCAGACAAGCAGAATCTTTAAATTGAATATTCTATGTAGATATTTAGCTGTCAGCAAATCTTTCCCTCTACTTGAAAGCGACGTTTAACTGTTATAGTGGACTCACTCGTATGGAATTCCAGCATATCAAATGCCTTCACCACTATTTTCACAAAACATCGTCTGGTTATCTATTTGCGAAGTATTTCGTGTCATTCTGCATAAAGCATTAAGCACCAGTCAATATTCAGGAAATACTACTATTTTAAAACTACGGAGTTGATTTCAGTAGCGCAGTATTGTTAAACGTTTATATTGTATTAATAAAATGAGCACTATTAGCCTAGCAAGATTTTAATGGTAAGCTTCTGGTTATTCCGAAGCCATTTTGACTTCATTTTGGCTTATTTGTGAATGCTCTTTCACATCTCAGGTCATCAGCGTCCCATGCAATTCAGGGCGTGAAACGGCCGGCAAATTTTGCTCAGAGGTCTCTTCTTTCAGGCTGGAGGTTCTTTATCGTGCCGTAAATCTATGACACGGGACCTGCGGCTTTACTTCCCTTCCGAAGGAAGTCATACTTAGGATTTTTACGCTCGGTCCTGGCCGGGATCGAACCCGCGATCTTGGGTTTACGAGGCAAGTACGGTTACAACTACACCACCAGGACCGACTGTTTTGACTTGAGGTTTTTAGTTTTGCTTTGAAGAAGACGCATGAGAATGAATCTGGACATTATAGCGTAAATTCTAATTTTGAAAACAAAATCTTCTGTAAATATTTAACATTATGGTTCCATATAAATGAAATTGCTTAGGTGGTCTGAGAGTAGCACCCACTTCTCTGGACCCCAATGTTAGGGGTTCACACCCGCTCGGAGTTGATAGATATTTCAGGACAATTCATTTCGAACGCAAGTAAATTTTAGTCATTGGTCCCATTTCATAGATTTACGGCACGTTAGAAAGCTCCATACCAATAGAGGTTTCTGGACAGTCATTTTGTGTCCAAGAAGTGTCTTAATTTCCCGTTAGATGGCGCTAGAGAGAGTGGGATTAGTATCTGCCCCTCTATCGGAAAATAAGTGTAACTACACACTCAGTGGTATCCGGGATGGAACGAGGAGTAATAAACTTAGAACTTTTTTTTCCATATGCATTTGTTTCTGTAGCTATGGAAAATGTATCACGCTTGTATAAACAACTGCTGTTTACCACATTGAAAGCAATTTTCAAATTATACTTTTTAGAATACTTTGCTTTTACGTTTGTATTAGCCTGATTCGTGCCATTACGAATTCAGCACATAGTATCCCATTTCATGAGAATATTTTGAACATTACATGCTCTGTAAAAACATTTCGTACTCTGGGGACCAAATTTGAGGAAATTGGTGCAGTTGCCGATAAAATGCAAAAAGAGTAATATAGAAATTAGTAGAAAAAGAAATGGATGCGGTTTTAGTTTTACAAAAAGTTCAGGGAAGTTCGCAAACGTTCTGCAGTGTTGCAAAACTTTTGGAGATGATCAACAATGTGGAAAATTCTGAGAATATTGCTTCAGCTGTATCTCTGTTATGTGAAAATGCGTTTTAAACTCAAAGAACATTTTTTCCAACGCCATCACTGTTCATTCGGATTTGTAGGATGCTCTTCCAGCCCGGCGAGACTGTAATCGACTGGGGTTGGAATGTCTAGAAGGCGAACTGTCTGGGAATGACAGATGATAATTCGACTTTGTGGTCTAAGCCTCCCATTAGCCTTAAGACACGAGGGAAAACCCCTGAAAAACTTGTCAGAAATTGACCTTATTTGGAATCGAACCCAGGCCCGTCGCATAGGATCATGAATGTTAACACTAGACCATGGTGAACACATAAAAAAAGATAAGCAGAATTTGCGTCACTTTCGTTTGCAAATGTTAGCAGAAATTCAGAACAACGTTGAATGACTAGACAGAATCTTGTGATCAGATATTTTCAAATGTTGTAATACTTTGTAGTGGATCTTCTACCCGTGAGAAACTTTACGCGAGTCTAATGCAGCATTGAATGCAATGCAGTCTCCAAATATGAAACTTAAATTCATAAAGCTTTCTAGGAAGCTTATGGCATATTGTACGGAATCTTAGAGATAAGCCCGTCGGCTTCATAAAAACGTTCCACCCACTCACAGATAGCCTTAAACACTTGTTTCGGTACACCAAGAACTTCAGCCTTCTCTTTTGCTTTTTTTCTCATGTACGATTACCTAAACTTTTCCTTCAATGTTATGATATTTTCCTTTGCGAGGACTAGTGAACTTCTTTCTACTAGCAGGAGGATATGTGATCAGCAGGCCGGTAGCTCGCAGGTCGCCTACGTGATCAAAGAACGTCACCTCTCCATCAGGCAGCTCCTCAATTGTCCTCACGAGGCTGGGTGGACCCCGTTCCAAACCTTCCTAACTTATAAAAATTCTGGGAATCGAACCCGGGCCTCCCGGCTAGTAGTCAGTAACGCTAACCATTAGACCAAGGAGGTGGTTTATAATCTTCTTCTTCTTTATTATTGTTATTATTATTAATTACAATAAATTCCGATTGTTTATGAACAAATTTTTGTTTTTATTTTTTCTGAATCTAAACATTTGCTGAAGTTGTGGCCATTTGAAACTGGGAACTGACTTTAGAAATGGAAAAAATCTGCCTTATTCTCTTGACCAAGCAATTGTAAACATTTTCACCTAAATTTGAAAGTATTAAAACAATTAAGGGGGAAATATTAAGCCTAAATTAGTTGCTTTTTTTTTAATTTTTGAGTACGTTATAGAAGATTTTTGCATTATTCTTTTAACAACGGCTCTTTCTCTCTTCCAATGCTTTGTGAACCAATTAAAATTGCTGTAATAAATACAGCTTCTTGAGCGATGGGGAGGTTATTTGCGTCAAAAAAGCAATAACAGTATGTTTTGAAAAACCATTAGCCATATACCATCAGAGGTGCAAGCAAATAAAAAGGGTGTTCTCGGAGGGCATAAAAATGGCAACGGCTGTTAACAGAAAAAAAAAACGGTAATTTCGCCTGTGATGGTCTTCGCTGCTTCAGGTGATAAATGACAAAGGCTATAAATGCCAGCAAAATATCTACATAGCACACAAAGAGTGCAGTACCTATCGTTTTGTTGATGGATAACTGAAATTACGAAGAATTGCTCTGGTGCTGTGCAAAAAAGAAAATAACAGAAGTTACTCAACAGAACGGAAGGGGAGGCCAGCAGATAGACATAAACAGTCCCAGTGTTAGGACTATTTTTATCTCTATAGCAACAACGATATCGTTATCGATAGGAATGCAAATCTTTTCAGATCTCAGGGTGAAAAGGGCAAAGCCTGTTTATCATAACATAGAATAGGAAAAATCATAAAATAGAAAATATACAGAAAATATTGGTTTAGAAATACATGTCATTAAAATTATACAGGCATAGTATACACCCACAGACTTTAAAAAAAAAAAAACTAGAGCTATCATTTAACACAAAAGTGTAATAAAATATCAAACATAATATGAAAACTTGTTAAAATTGTATATAATTATCGCAACATAAAAGTACAGTAAAATATGTAACAAACTATATTTGTTGATTGTTGAATTAACAGACGCTCTTTAACATTTGAGGTCATCAGCGTCCCATTCTATTCAGAACGTGAAATGGCCGACAAATTTTGCTCAGAAGCCTCTTCTTTCAGGCTTGAGGTTCTTTTTCGTGCCGTAAATGTACGACATGGGACCCACGGCTTTACTTCCCTTCAGAAGGAAGCCATACTTAGGATTTTTACGCCCGAAAAAATCCATCGGTCCTAGCCCGGTTTGAACCCGCGATCTTGGGTTTAGAAAGCAAGTATGGTTACCACTACACCACCAGGACCGACGAAACAAATTATACGTTACACAGAGATGTTTTAAACGTAGATATGAGGGGTGATCAGAAACTAAGGTTACAAAGCCTGCAGTTTATTTCATACAACAATACAGAAAACTGATAGTACATGCATTAGGTTATTTTTCGACATAGTCTCCATATCGGTTTATGCACTTGTCGTTTCGTGTGATGTATTTGAATATTCTCTCCTGGTAAAACGCCTGTCCTTGCGTGTTCAGCCACTTTGTTGCGAAGTGTTTTACCTCCTCGTCTGAAGCGAATCGTCGGCCTCCTAGGTGCTCCTTCAAGTGAGGGAAGGGTGAAAGTCGCTTGAAACGAGGTCTGGGCTGTAGGGAGGGTGGTCGATGATGTCCCAGCGAAACTGCTTTAACAGTTTGGTGTTCTTCTGGGCTGTATGAGGTCGCGCGTTATCGTGAGGGAATATGACGCCCTCGATGAGAAGTATGCCGTAATGATCCTCCTGTTGTCCTGAATCGTTCCTCGACGCGAGCTGTGTTTAATCTGCTGAGGCCGTGCTGGGTCGGCTACTGCGATCCTCGTCGGTGACGTTTTCTCTACGGGCCGCAAACTTTGGACACCATTCAGCGACATGCTGACATACATTACAGTCCCTCCGTAAACCTCTACCAGCTGCCGGTGAATTTCAGCCGCTGTTGCATGTTTAGTTCACAGAAATCGAATAACGGAGCGAATTTCTTCGCGAGATCAGTTTTCCAAACACATTTGTGTTTACCTACAACTAGCGCTGTCGGTGGCGGGTTGCTGAAACTCTGCACAGTTGCCAACCGCATGTATTAGAATTACCACACTCTACTAATTTCTCTATAACGGACGAAACTCCAGGAATATCGTCTTTGTAACCTTAGTTTCTGATCACCCCTCGTATATACAGAATAGAAGAGCTCATGAATTATTTAGAGAAAACCATTGATTATAAAACTATGTAATATTTTATATACACACACATATATATATATATATATATATATCCAGGGAAATTCACCTAAACTATAACTGACGGGAATTTATTAGTAACTTCATAACCAATGCAAAATAATATTTCGAATCTATCGTAATTTACATGTCTGTCCTCTAATGGTACTACATTAAAATATTTGCATGGCATATACATCTAGAGTCTCTCACATGCTTTAGATTTACAAATACATTCCAGTATAAAGTATCGTAATGGACATTTGGTTAAAACGTGGCCTATTTCGTAGGGCCCATTTGATTTTACCCCTGCTATTATTCGCATTACTCTCATTTAGCAGTTTCAAGTACTATTAGGTGCAATACCGTGACTTGACCCGCAATAGTCTAATGCGGGAGTTAGCTGGACGCTGCCTTATCTACCTCCGTCTTGCGAATCAATGATAGGGGGCACTGTTGCAGCAGGTATGTGCTCAGAACGGCAACATCTCGCCCGTTGCTAAACACGCGGCTTCCGAGATCGAAGGACGGCACCTCTCTATTGGGCAGCTCCTCAGTTGTCTTCACGAGTGGATTCGGTTGCAGACTTCCCCAAGCTAGAAAAGTTCTAAGCCTATATCATATACCATATACAAAATGACTGTGAAATTGTGCAAAAATAAACAATTTTGAATATGTTGTATGACAAACTTTTAATCTTTTTAGTAAAAATAATGCTTTGGGATGTCGTTGCGTTATATTACTGATATGAGCTTTCTATGAAAGTTTTGATCTGGATGAGGCCTAAGGAACCTTACAGACCGTTGTTTCACACCTAAGACCCTATCTGATTCTGTGTGACTTTTTTATTCATTAACAGTCTATTTGTATGAAACCAACATTTATCTTTTTCCTGCATATCATGAGCCAGAATTTGAATTATCGCTTTAATAGTGTGTTTAACCAGGAGTTTTGGTATCATTTGCATACATAGTTGTACTGTCGTTTACGTATATTGATTGATTTATTTATTTATGGACGCTCTTTAACATCTCAGGTCATTAGCGTCCCATTCAACTCGGCGTGAAACGGCCGACAAATTTTGCTTAGAGGCCTCTTCATTCAGGCTTGAGGTTCTTTTTCGTGCCGTAAATGTACGACACGGGACCCACGGCTTTACTTTCCTTCCGAAGGAAGCCATACTTAGGATTTTTACGCCCGAAAAAATCCATCGATCCTGGCCGGGGTTTACGTATAGGACTTAGATAGTTGGTGCTTACGTTCTATCTTGGAATATGGAGGCCTTCCGTGAAGGAGGTTTCAATTACCAAGGAGAATAACTAGCACACTTTATTTTCCGACTGAGGGCAGAGACAGAGAGGCACATCGCCTCCATCGCCAGCTGACAGGGATCTAAGGTATTTATTGTGCGTGAAACGGCCGAGAAGTTTGTCCAGGGACTCTTTTTTCAGGTATGGAGTTGTTTAACGTGCCGTAAATCTACAACGTGGGATCCATGACTGAAAATCACTCTGGAAGTACTTGCTCTCGAGGCTTTTACGCTGTGAAAAACCTATCGATCCCAGTCGGGTTTGAACCAACGAAAGTTGGAATTTATATAATTATAGTGGATGGTTTTAATCATAAAATAATTATTACAAACTCTTGTGGTACCCCAAGTTCTGAGCATCGTATTCTTGATCTGTTACTATGAATTTCTACTAGTTATTTTCTGTCATTTAATTATGAAGTAACAATTCAAAGGCTTTGCTAGATCACAAAGTATGAGGACCCCTCAATTACTACCAACGCAAAAAGTTCTTCAAAAGAATTATTGTTTGTAATGAAATATTACAGAAATGTTCATTAAATATGATATATAAGAAATAATATATACCACACCCGCTATCTTTCCTTCCGTGTAATGTCTACTTATTCGTGAATATAAAAGAACCACTTTAATGCCTACGTTTTCTGGACGTCAAAATGATAATTATAATGCTCTCTTTGCGGAATGACAGGTCTTTGATCACAGTGATGCCTCTCTTAATGTTTGAAACCAACAGCATTGCTACCAATACAAAAGAAAATTAAATGACAGAGCCAGTGTGAAAACGCATTGTAACACATGTCTAAATTATTCCAATTTAAAATATTTAAAGCATTGTGAAAAGAGTGAAAATTAATGCTCGAAAATTTGCACTTCATGTCAATACGATTAGATGTGCATATATTTTTTTAAAAAATTGAAAAAAAAAAGAAAAAAACTTGTAAACGTCATACATGAAATATGGTTACTAGAATTAATGTTATATTTCGGAAGTAGTATGTGCTTGCTTATAAATGATGACTAGTAGTTAAAATGATTATTGAAGTTATTACCATTAGCAAATAATAGCAAATAATAATCCTTGAACTCCTATATTGAAGGCATATTCAGAATAATTGTCGGGGTCTCAACAATTGGGGATAATATGTAGAATTCATAAGATTTAAACTATGCCAATTGATATAAAAATTCAAGAACTTTGTTTTCTACGGGTCGCTTTTCAGCAAATGCAATGAGAGGATGCTTTGCATGCTCGGATTTCATCAAAATTAGTTCGTTACCGTTGTCAAGCGGCATTTTCGTTATAATACTGGGGGATCAAATTTATTCGGATTTTCCGAATCGGTCTGAATGGATTGCGCAATTGCTAGTCAGCGCATCTTGCCTTGAAGGGTATGGGATTCAATAGTTCGATACTGCGCGAGTTAGGTCCTAGCGAGTGGTTACTGAACTAACACGACAGCAATTTGCAAACAAACTGATCTAACTACGACGTTCAAGAACTTTTCTGTCTCTCATTATTTCCGAGGCGTACTCCCGTTCTCCATACCGAATTCTCAGAACTACAGCAAATGATTTTACTGCGCAATTCACTCCACAATAGTAGGAATTCTTTAAATTCAAATGACTTGTTCATTACCCAGTGTAGCTGACGCAAAATGTACCGCACTTTTTGTTAATATAGCAAGTTTTATGCAGTTTACTTTCAACCTTTCTGTCAAGGAAGGACTGCCACTGATTTTGCATTACACAAGCACCCTGTCCCCTAAAGTGAACATTACAACTACATTGAAATATTTGGCAGGGCGGACCCATGTTCAATTTCCGGTGGTATAGTCGCCATGTTTTCCTCTTTAACAACCGGAGCACCCTTGAGTGTAATCAAATATCTAGTTGACTAGCGATAGAGACACCCTGTCTGACTGCACTATTGATATTTTAGCTTCAGTCAATAGGATTTAATAGTAAACAAATTGAACCTTGACTGGTATCAAATGACAGTTTTCCTAAAGATTTTACCAGTGTTATTATTGGGCCTTTCTTTGACTCTAGTGGTTAAAAAGGATATCTGAGCAGTGACAACGGATTGATTTAGATGATATTCAAGAACAAGCAAAACTTTGAGAAATACTCCATCAGGTTGTACGTTTTATATGCCGTCTCTCAACATTATTGAAACCCCAAATATCATTTTGAACATCCCTGTCCTGTATCTTTTTTATGGAATGAAATTCATAGAGTTTCATGAAAATATTTTAGAATCCATTCTGTTTTGTTCCCTTCAGTCACTTGGACAGCGTTTAATGTCCCTATGCTAAAACTCAACAGCTAGATTTCTTAGGATAACTTTATTACCTTTGAATGTGCTTTTGAACTAGAGGTTATTTGAAAATATTCCTAATTACAAGTTCTCTTCATGAATTAAAACGAGATCTTCTGTAGTGACATATTTATATATTTGTGTTTGTTTTTTAACATAAGTATACCAATGGTTTTTAAAATAAATTTAAATACTTCATATAGAAAATTTAAATTAAAACATACTTAATGAGTAGATTTTTCCAAATCCACTAGTAAGTCACTTCATTTAGTGAATATGGGTGAAGATAGCAGGCTGTTTGTTGTGAATTCATAAGTTTAAAGGTATGTATTATTTGAAAGAGATTGTGAATGTTAGAAAATGCTTTTTGCACTTGTCGAGTCCATGTGTTAGCTCAGTTGCCCAGAAAACTGCGGACATGCTCCAATCCGATGCTGCGTTTGGACATTGATGGTGGATAGAGTTGGCATTTTTTGTTGCTTTCTCGGAATTCTTTCCTTTCCACGAAATCGTTCCAGCAACATTCTCTGCTTTCCTTTCCCTATTCATCTTATCTTCATGCTAATCCTGAACGCTGTTTCGGCGAAGTTCGTGGCGTTTGTTAACTCTTGTGTAGTACTGAGCTTGTAGCTCTGATTTTGGAGACTCTAATGTCTTAAGTGGGAGAGTTTTAACCGGAGTCGCTTGATGTTCCAGCCCTGGAAAAGCCAGTTAGTACCACTGTCCGGTTCCAAAGCAGAATAAGTTTACGCCATGATGTATCAATAGATGGGTGACAAATAGGCTTGATAGCACCGTAGGATTCATTTTATAAAAGAGAGCAAAATAAACTTTCTTACAGGCTAACGCGCCCTAAAAGTAGGTCCCATTTCTCCTCGTCTCATTCCGCCGATTCCCTTGTGGGCCTTTTGTACATTTGTTTAATTGACCATTGTTTAAAACTAAAAATGGGTACTTACAAATAATAAACTGTGATAACACAACTGAGCATGCATCCTTTGTTTTCAGTAGCAATCCGAGGTGTAAATCTGTAAGAGTCAGACCTGGGCCTCCTTAACATGCACAGTTTAGAATTGGGCCTTCGTGGAGGAAAATATGACTGCTACTTGGGTCTTTAACGACGAAGTGAATATATCAGATAGAGAGAATATTTCATTTTTGAACTAATATCATGAAACAGTATTTATAAGCTGCCACCCCCATATTTAATTATAACAGGTAATTTTATGCAACTTCCTTTTTATAGTAATGAGTGTAATGTCATTTTATTTTCTGTGAAAATGTTGAACTATTGTGTGTAAAATGTTATTTTCTTGCCAGGGTGCAGAAGGCTACCCCAGCCATAAAATCTGACCCGCTAATTTCTGCCTATTGATGACCCGGGCAGACGGATGTTTTCTGGAGAAAATTTATAAAGGAGAATCCTTGAGAAAGATGTTTTTTGTATGCTGTTAGTGAAGTGTAAAGCAAGAAAGACATAATGAATATGACGATTACGGGGATGAAAACAGAAAGGAATAACTTGGAAGGGAGATCCTAACGGTTCCATGGAAGACGTGAGAGATGTGGGTTACATGTAGGAAGTCACGTAAGCCATCCGACAAATAAAATAGCAGAGAAAAAATTGGAGGGAACAGATTAACCAATAGAGAGGCGAGGATGGGAGAAAATGTTTCAGATTTTTCAAAAAACCTGTTTGAAAGAATAAAGAAAGCTTCGTGAGACCGGTAGACTGCCATGTTTATTTAATCTTGTAATTTCGCGGCCCCTATTCCGTTTTGTAATAGTATTCAGCGGGGCATTATCAGTGTGAAAGATAGGCATTTCAGTTCAGTTCCGCTCAGTGAAAGAGCTTTATTAGTTGTGTTTAGTTGCGTCTCAGGATTGGTTGATTTCAGGATCAGTCTTTGTCAAATTAAGAAACGTCAGAGTGATCGTCATAGCTAGTGCAAAAGTGGCACATATTCACCAAGAAATAACTGCAGTACTTTTTATCTGAATAGTTTATAAACAATAAATTGTGTTTCATCTCTCATAACGAAAAATCTTCTTAATCTCCATATACTCCTTCCCCTATGGTCATTGGACTATAAAAAGTATCCAGCTGCAGAATCTCAACAACCGTGGCAAAACATAAGTCAGCGGTAACCAATCATTGAAGAGGAAGAAATAACATTACCCCTAAGAATCCAAAACAATCAAATTAAATCCTTCTAAAAATTTCTCTCTATTTTAATACATATTTAATTACTAACCATAACGCTGCGTTAAAACCGCTGCAATCGTTAACATGTTTTATTTTCGAGGCCCTAACAATGAACTTTTCAGGACTTAAACGTTTTCTGGAAATAATGATCGTCCCAGAAATGAATACTTTTAAAAGCTCTGACAGCTGAAGGATGTGCTTCAGCGCGCATAAAAGAGAAAACTTGTTCGAAATGTTCGTCGCAAATGCTCATTTACTGGTAATGTTCACTTCACAACCCTTGACAGCGGAAATATTTGTGCAGTATGTCAGCGGCGTGGTACTTGGAAAAGGTGAGGCGGTGCAAAATTGAACTGAGGTGCTTTAAATCTTGTCGTAAGCATTTGCACACGAGGCCATGATAAATCTAGCTCTGGCGGTTAAGCGAAAGAGCTCGTTGAACACACCTCTCCAAATGTTCTAATTATACATAAACGCACAACATTATAAAACTATGGGCAAAAAAAAAAAAAAAAAAAAAAGAGGGAATTTCGAAACTTGTTTAGTTCCAATATTACGTTTAGTTACCAGGAGTGCTTCTTTATTTCTGAAGATAGAAACTGTCAGAGGAAAATGGAAAGAATATTTCAGAGAATATCTTTGAAAGACAAAGAACAGCGAAGATACCAGAAAGCAGATAGCTACAAGAGAGGGTATAGAAACTGAGGAACAGAAGAAATGGAAGCGAGGAAGTCATATATCAAAACTTCACAACTCCAGATGGGCCAATACAACAAAAATGTAGACAGAGAAAGGGAGAGCAAGAAGATTCAGAACCCGTTGGTCGGACCCATTTAGACTCGTGTGGCTAGAAACAGAAGTGTCTGGAAAAGATTCCAAAAGTCGTAAATCTGCGACATGGGACCTACGGCTTTACGTCCCTTCCGAAGGAAGCCATACTTGCAATTTTATAGCCTAAAAATCCAATATTATTTAATTATACACACACACACACACACACACACACACACACACACACACACACAAAGCATTTTTAAAGAATGGGAAAAGGCTGAACATAAATGAATAGACTAGGACAGAATAAACCAGTAAATGTTTTGCCATTTGCTGATATAGTATTATTTTTGACAAAGAAGATATACTATAAAACGCAATATACCAACTAAATACAATAAATAAAGAACACAATATAATAAATTCAAAGACTAAGCAAAAGAAATGGCGTTCCAAGGTAAATAAGACCAAAAATTATGATAGAAAAAAATTACAGAACAAGCATCAACTTTCAATATTTACATTGTTATGTCACATATTAAGAAGATCAAGATTTAATATGAAATACAAAAGTTCCAAGTTGCGTGTTGTTGAACAATTCGAAATATTTTGAAAAAAAAACAAATTGAGAAAAGACGCACAATTAAGATTCTACACAACCATGGCCTCACCACTATTTTTTTTATGGAAATGAAGTCCCCCCAAAAGAGTTCAATAAATAAATTTATAACTGCAGAAATGCGCTTTTTACGATCTGTCAAAGGTTGCACGTAAGAAGATCATATAAGAAATGAAGATGTAAGAAAAGAATTAAAAGTGCAACCATATTACAACAATTAGGGAATAATAGACGAGAATGGGTAAAATACTTCAAAAGGATAGCAAAAGATAGAATACCAAAATATATGCTGACATATGACCCGAAAGGAAGATCAATTGGAAGACCAAAGGGGGACAGGAAAAAAAAAGTAAGAAAGAAAGAAAGAAAAAAGAAAAGAAAAAGTAAAAAAAAAAAAGATAAGACCTAATCCGCAATGGAAGAAGAAGAAGAAAATATCCATCGATCCTGGCCGGGATTGGACCCACAATCTTGGGTATACTACCAGGCTCGTCTTGAGAGAATGTGGCCAGGCATTGTAATGAAATAGAAAACGCATTGACTGGTGCTGGGTAATTTTTCGAAGCTTTTGATCTTGTATCAAATTCTCGACATTACTTTTACAATGGAACTGTTTTACTAGGATTTAGAAAAGGGTAGTTAATTAAACATCTTTGTAACTCGAGGTGTTTCGGTACTTCATCATAATTAAGTCAAACCAAACCAACCGTTTTGCCTTTATGACAATGCATTCTTTGTCACGGATCACAGTCTGTTTCTAAGTCACTGAAAAACAGACCGATAACATTTGTGATCCTCTCCTTTTTAACGAAAAGACCATTTATCTAGCTTTTGGGTTTGGTAGACAGTAGCTCATAACATTAATTACTTTCATAAAATTAAATATCACAGAAACAATGAATATTTGCAGAGTAGGCTCTTACAATACCCACCCTGTTCATTGTAATCAAAGCTGCATGCTGCTAAGTTCGTGGAAATCAATGGACGACACGAATACGATTACGATACGATACGATACGATACGATACGAGCCTTGGCAAACTACTTATGAGATGTCATGGATTTCCCTACGTGATAGATAAAAACTATACACCTATTTAAAATCGTGATATTTTAATGATATGGAATTATATACACCATCTGAAATAGTGGGAAACAAAACACTAATCGATGATTCGCCATAGCTGCGGAAATAAATAAATAGAAACACAATTTTGTTTGTGAGTTTTGGAAGAGTAAAGCATATAACACATTTAGCGAATTTCCGGGAAATATTGCGATTGTACACGTGAAAAGGCGTTTCAAAAGTTTCTTCAAATCTCCTATACTACCCACAAGGTTCCGAATGAATGAATAAATGAATGAATGATGTTTAACACCCGTTTTCAACTCCTGAGGCACCACAGGCGATGGACACTGATACAGGAGATGAAATGATAAATTGGGAAAGGATTTTTTTTAAGGAAGGAAACTTTCCAGGCCTAAGTTTAGAGTACCTCCCCGGTATTTGCCATTTATGAGGACTGAGGAAAACCTGGAAAAAAAAGTCAGGGAGGACGGTCCTGGCGGGATTCGAATCCCATATCTCCCGCTCACGAGTCCGCGTCTTAATGACCTCGGCCACCCGTGACGGCACACAAGGTTCCGAAAATGACAATGAAAAAATGTATATACCTATTTGCGTGTGTGTGTGTCGCTCTAGCGGCCACAATTTTTTTGTTTTTTCTCAACGAAACTCGGTATATGCCATTAAAATAGATTGATAAAATAATTTTTGAAAATCAGCAAAAATAGACTGTTAGAAGGGGGGTTAACTACAAATAAAAATTGTCAAGTGTTTATAATTTGACATGTTAAGAGCATAGATGTTGCAAGGGTAAAAACATGACACAAGACAGCTTAAATATCAGCAGCATAAGCCGTGCTTCAGTTTTGATGTTCCGAAGTAATTGAGCACTTCATAATATTGCGTATACATGCTTGGTGTGTTTAAGAAGTTCAGCAGCGTCAGAACTTGGACCAAAAGCTTGTTGAAGGAACTACAAGTTAGTACAAAACGTGTCTTTAATTTTCTCTTTATGCACAACCAATTTACAGGTGCGCCTACATCCGATATATGACATCCCACTCATTACACCGCCACAGGTGGCCGAGGTCTTAAGGCGCAGACTCGTGAGCGAGAGGTCTGGGGTTCGAATCTCGCTAGGACCGTCTTCCCAGACTGAGGTTTTTTCCAGGTTTTTCTCAGTGAGAGGTACCCTAAACTTAGGCCTGGAACGTTTCCTTCCTTAAAAATTAATCCTTTCCCAAAGATTTTATCTCGTGTATCATCAGTGTCCATCGCTTGTGGCACCTCAGTAGTAAAAACGGGCGTTAAACACCATTCACCACTCATTACAATGCCAAGTGTGTAAACTTATGAGCTAATTTATACAATTATTAATGATAACTTTGGGTTGTTTCGTCTATATACTTGCACATGTATTGTACTTTTCTGCAATTTTATTTTAATAATAATCTTCATCGGATTTAATCAGAAAGACGTTGCAGTCATCAAGGGTTGACATATTTGTATTTTTATCCCGATCAGATATAAATTCACTACACTTCTTTCTCTAGAAACCAGGGTAATTGGTTTCTAATTTACGTTTCGGTGAAATGTTGCTACAAACACAAAGTAAAAAACATAATTTCAAGTTCTTCCCAGAAACTATCGATTAGCAATTGCTCTGATCAGTGCCATGCCTTATTCAGTACTCCTTACGTAACCTTCTCTTGAGAGAATTGTCTTTCTGTGTAACAAAGTAAACGTCATGAAATCTCTTCTTCGAACTTAATTCTTCAAAGTTCGAGATCAAGAGTTTCTGATAAATAATTCGAAGTGCCACTTTCTGTTAAATGTCATCCACAAAGTACTTGCGTGTCTTTTGACTTCTGGTTGTTAAAGAATGAGAAACGTCTAGCAGATTGCTCTTGAAAGTAACTGCAGAAGGTTAAGAACACGTTTGAATTATTTTGCTTGAAGCCGAAACTACTCGTCTTAACTAAGAGGCATTAGATACATTATGAGCTAGTTTCAAGTTTAAATCGTAGAAAGACACACCAGAGCATACATAAATTTTTGCTTAAATAATTTGAATTATGAGCAGGTAATGCAATTAGAGTGGAAAAGTTGTTTAAAACTGGCACTTCTGAAGAAACTGTACGAACGAGGCAGAAAGTTTTGCCTTGTAACTTCTCATAGTTCTAAGAGTTGGTTTCGGGGTTAACTTAAATATGTTCCTTAGACAGGCTTGACGGTTGAAATTAATACATTGTTGAATGTGACGAGCATTTTAGATTAACTATTCACATCGAAGTTTCTTATCTTATCACATCATATATGATGTATAAAAGCATATTTCTTCACTGTCGTTGATTTTGATATTTTTTTAGTTCGGGCCTCTAATAGCCATAATGTCAATTCACTTGTATTTAATAAAAATATGACCTACTTTGTATTAATAAAACAAACATTGCATTCAAAACGTAACTAGTTCATTTTAAATTGAAAATGGACACTATTTTTGGTATTGAAACTGTTAATTTAAAGTAAAAATTAGTGCATATTTTGGCTGATTAATGTCCTTTTAAGAAAAAAGGAGTTGCTAATTTTCAGACTTTAGTTCGAATATCGGTGCTGTTTTTTGTGGACGTTGTCTGGAAGTTTCTCATAAATTTTCGCATTTCTCCGATATCTTTTTATCAACAATTTACAATTTTCTCCCCTTTCTTCTTCTTCTTCTTCTTCTTCTTCTTCTTCTTCTTCTCCTTACGTTCATTTCATTTTAATGACTGGCAGCCAATCCAGCGAAATAAGTGCTGATCTTTCTCTTTTGCAAATCCGAGTTTGTAGTTCTGACTGCCCCTTTCAACTTTCAGAACTCTAGACCCTGTTCCACAAAAGTATGGTCTAATAAATTACAAGCAAATGGAGTTTTAACTCGTAGTTTTTAGTAGAGTTGTGTCCCATAAAAGTTTCCGCTACACTTGTACTTTACAACTCCATGCTTACAAGTGTATGATTCATTTTTGAATTTTTATTCCACAAAAGTATTAATATTAGCTATGCTCTTGTAACTTGTATATATTTCCTACTGTTGTACGAATATTGTTTACTCTAAATGATAGTACAATTTTCAGTGTATTTTAATAATTTGGAGAATCGACTTACTGAAGTATGTGGTTTAGTAGTGGCAAAAGAATAATAACAATAATAATAGGCGTGTATAAAATCAATATTTGTATACAATGGTTGTTTTAGATAAAGTACAGTAAGATTCTCGCTATATCCTACGAAAATTGTTTCTTTTCCTGCTTCATTCGCTTTTAAACACCGAATTTTGTGTCTTTTGACACACTTTTCACATTTTGTGCTTGTAAGAAAATGTAAGTACCAAACAATTCAACAATTTATATAGATATAATGGTTAATTGGATTAATAGAATAAATAATCGAGCCTATTCAGGAAGATCGGTTCTTGTACCGTGATGTTGATGCTGCGGCGTAACCATGTACCACGGTCATCTCAACATTAAACTTGAATATTTCAAAAATAAGTATTTAAGTTTATAAATGACTATTAATTCTGAAAAAGAAGGAAACCTTTGTTGTAGGAATGATAATAATCCGTTCTAAGCATTCAAAAATACGATTTGTTGCTGAGAAGTTCCTCCATTTTGCTTATATGACGTCACTTGTAACTTAGCCAGTCCTGGTAGTGTAGTGGTAATCATACTTGCCTTCTAAACCCAAGATCTCGGGTTCAAACCCGGTCAAGACCGATGGATTTTTTCCAGCTTAAAAATCCTTAGAAAGGGAAGTAAAGCCGTGGGTCCGGTGTCGTGTATTTACGGTACGTAAAAGAACCTCAAGCCTGAAAGAAGAGACCTCTGAGAAAAATTTGCCGTTTCACGTCCTAAATTGAATGGGACGCTGATGACCTGAGATGTTAAAGAGCGTCCATGATTTAAAAAAAAAATCATACTTGCAACTTTTTATTGACACTTGACAAGTGTTGCACATTATTTTATGGAACGGAAAATTACCACCCTATTCTTTATAAAGACTTGTACTAACACTCTTATAATGCATTAAATTGTACTTATGTGGAATAAGGTCCTGAAGGGTGGTGTCTGGGGGGGGGGGTCTTCGTTCTCCTGTCTTTGTTTTTATTTACCGAAACTCTTTAATATCTCAGGTCATCAGCGTCCCATTCGATTCAGAGCGTGAAACGGTTTGCTCAGAGGTCTCTTAATTTTTCAGGCTTGAGGTTCTTTTTCGTGCCGTAAATGTACGACATGGGACCTACGGCTTTACTTCCCTTCCGAAGGAAGCCATACTTAGGATTTTTACGCCCGATCCTGATGGGGGTCGAACCCGCGATCTTGGGTTCCTCATTTTAGAAAATCAGATGCTTCCAGAGGAAATCACATGACCTGATTGTTAAAACTACATGGGTTTGCTATAGGTGGGTCGATATTACTGTGGCCGGTAGTGAATGGTTAGTGTTGTTGTTGTTGTTGTTTTTTTTTAAACTTCGTCCTCGTGGTCTGATGGAAAGCTTGTGTTATGTAAAGCGGCATGATTACAAATTGACTGTTCTATTTTGCTTAATGGGCCATTTATGTACAATGATCTTAAAGGTGAACTTGATGAAATCAATTGGGCAACACAAATTTAAGGTGCGAAATTGTTTCAATTTCATTTATATTCTCCTTCTTTATGGATTGTTAAGGTAAATTTTTGTTTGTATCTTTACTTTACAATATATTTTCATAAACACTTTTAAAGCATGGAAAAACTTATTTTCACAGTTACTAAATCCATATGTAATAATTTTACACAGGTAAAATTCAGTAGCTGAATTCGAGTTCATTTCGATTCTCACATGCAATTATTATTAGGACAAAACTGTCACAAATATTAAATTTTAGAAGAACATTTTGAAAAAAAGCTAGAAATTGAAATCGGTTTGAATTCAAAGCAGGAACATAAACTAAAATAAATTAACAAGTGATTGCAAGATAATAATAAACTGATGTTTTGATAATGGGAAAGATTGATAGTTAAATTTGCTTTTGTAGTTTCGAATTGTAAGAGGGTAATTTCTTTAGAACTGAAAGTTTGGTTCATTTAATAATTTTCTAATACTCGAACTGATATTTAAGATAAACATCTTTCATATTGAACTCCATAAGTAAACTGCGATACTTTATGAATTCAGCAACCAATTCTAGATTGAATATTCAAAATTAATACTAATGTTGATGTTTCATTAATATGATAGGGTTTTAAATGTAAAGAGATCCTTAATGTATATCCATATGAAAAAGTATTTAATATTTATGAAAGAAGTCAATGTGGGATTCAAACGTATTTCCTGAAAACGTGAATTTATAACGCAGTCTGCTTCCATCCATAAATTCTAACTGCTAACACCATTATTTGCAGGGCATAACCATTAGAAGGATTTATGTAGTGCGCCTATTAGAGTTTGATTAAATTTACTTTAGTCATAGCAGAGCATTATCAGCTAGATTTACATCAGCTGTAAACCACAGAAAGTAAAGGCAACCGCGCTGTAAGCCTCGACATTATGAAAATGCTCCATCTCCACTAATTTGGTCTGTTAATGTACGAAATATTTTCTCATTTGGACATTGTGAGACACATTAGCTTGTACAGCCAATAAACTAGATTGGTGGCCGAAGTAAAATAATCTATGGTTCCATTTAATATTTTCATTTTTAATATTAGTTGTTTCACGCGCTCTTAGAAAGTCTTTGAAGGTTTTGGAAATATTAGCAACATTAAATGGATTTCTTTTTTTCCTCCTGCAACCATGTTCTTACATAGGAAACTCCAAAGCATTTTAAAATTTGTTATTTTTCTTACTTTTTATTTCGTTATTGGGGAATTTTCCCACCTGTAATGTGTATCTTTTATCTTGTTAAACAGAAATGAATAATATGCACATTCTAAAATGATTTTATAAACACTATTTATACAAATATAATGTTTCGAATAGCTAGCAAAAGATTAATGTTTTAACACGTATTAATTTCATTAGCATCTTTCTACAATTGTTTTTCTAAAAAGAAAGAAGCAGATTTGTTGAGTTTGTCAACTGATATTCTTTCATTTTTGAATGAAAAATTCTATAGCATTGTACGCATGCTAAAGATATGTTTGTTTTGCTACGTGCAGCATAAATTCAGTTGTTGCCATTAGCTGCATTGGAGTTTTATAATGTAAAAATTCTGTACAAATGTAATATTAATATCTTTTTATATCTCTTGGAGTCATTTTAGAAAATACATTTATTGTATTGGGTGATTTTTCATTAAAACAGTATTATTTTTATGTGCAAAATATTATTTTCTTAAAAATTATGTACCGCCAAGTGGCCGAGGTCCTTAAGAAGGCACGGACTCGTGAGTAGGTCTGGGATTCGAATCCCACCAGGATCATGCTTCCTTACTTGAGGTTATTTCCAGATTTTCCTCATTCCTCATAAATGGCAAATGCCGGGGAGGTGCTTAAACTTAGGTCTGGTACGCTTCAGTCCTTAAAAAAAAAAAAAAAAAAAAATCCGTTTCCGATTTCATTTCATGTATCGTCAGTGTCACCGCCTGTGGTGCCTCAGTAGTAAAAACGGGCGTTAAACATTAGTCACTAACAAAAATAAATATGTTTAGGAAAATGCCAATTTTTTGTGCACATTTTCTACGTATTTAGTACAAATTTGATGGTTTTTTCAGATAAAGCAACATGTAGAATTATTCATAAGCCATTAAATGTTTGAAATTTTAACAAAGTTAATTCTATGACGTTTACCTTTGGATAAATTCTTATGTTACTACTTAAAATACAATTCCAACAAATCAAAATACTATGAAAAATTTAATATTGCGATGATTTTTAATACTATCAATAATTGTTATGGAATAAATGCAATGTTTCTGTAGTGCTGGTAATGAAGAATGCAAAAGTACAGTTCCTACAAAAAACTATTCTAAGTTGATCTTGTGTGGCGCGTGGATTCCACTTAGGTGTGAATGGACGGTCACTCCGAGGCTATTTTTAGCCGCTCTCCCTCCGAACCCCGATTTTCCCACCCGCTTGACTGGCTTCCAGGGAAGGAATCGATGTGACAGTGGCCCAGATATTAGTGCTCTCTGGGACAGCTGACAGTTGCAATGCTGCCATCACTGCCTCCCAAAACCTCCCAGGTTAAATGTTCCCACTTATCTTCCTGGAACGAAAGAGTTGTTTTATGTCAATCTTTCAATGAAAGCTTACCTCTCTTAGACCAAAATCATTGTTTTGTTTCCCTTGCGACTTATCAATATGTGCGGATATTTAGACACCAAAACAATATGCAGAGTTAACTTGTATAAAAAAAAAATCATCTCTGAATCATTAACTTTTCATTTTAGTGAAATACAACAACTAAATGTAGCAAGTATGTTCTCTACATTTTAACAATAAGTTATAGTTAAAAAGTACTTAATGAGCATCCCTTGGTATTGTTTAATATTGCCTTTTATTTGTAAAATAATAAAATTACAAGCGTGGTAAAGCTAAACACATCGTAAAACTGTCGCACACACTTCTAGCTTAAGGTACAAGTGTATTTGTTATGCTGTATCGGCAGTCTTAGTGTAACATCACTTTGAAAATAAAGAGGTTTCTTTGGAGGGCTATATTGCTGCTATAAAACAGAAGATCGCCTCACAGAAATTAAAATATTTATTATATATTAACACTAATCTATTCAGAAGTTTATCATATTTTAGTGCATAGCCGCAAAGAAACGAGGAATAACTGGATTTTATAGAGAAAACATTTACGTTTTGTCCGTTCTTCATTAGCTATAAACCCAAGATGAAACGAACAAAATTATTTTTTTTGTATACACAAATTGTTGCGTAATCATGTTATTTCTTCTAGGAATTAAGTACTATAGAATTTCCATTTATAAATTCCGTCATAAATTGACTGGAAGAATTAAAGTAATACTGGAAGGAGCCAATAAAAGATTCTAAGATAAACAGAGCTCTGAATTGATGGCATCAATAATTCTGCATGCTTTCTTGTTAAAGCGCGGACTGCATAAACACAAGTAACATCTTTTAAACTGAGTCATTTTTGAACAGGGGCATTCTGATAATTTTCTTTTATTAAATGCAGCAAGTTCTACTAGAATTTGTCGTATGTTCATAAAGGTCAGAAACATTTTCACTTAGGGAGACTCGACACAGCATTTTTCTTTAATTAGTGTTATAGTATCGAAGAGGGGAGAGATAATGCCTGTTCAATAATGTCTTATCTTAACTCTATTAACATTGCACATAATTTATGGTTTTGATAACAGTCAACCAGTTGCATCAAACGACTTTGGGCAAAAATAGTAAGGGAGAATACGTTATTGCGTAACGTTGAAAAACTACTTTAGGACAAAAACACAAGCACAAAGAACTTTTAAATAGATGAACAGATGAATGGTGTTTAACGCCCATGGCGGTGGAGGCTGATGATGTATGAAATGAAATAATAAATTGGAAAAAGATATTTTTTTAAAGGAAGCGTTCCAGGCCTATGTTTAGGGTACCTCCCCACGTTTTCCATTTATGGGGACTGAGGAATACCTGGAAAAAATCTCAGTAGGGACTGAGGGACGGTCTTGGTGGGAATCGAACCCCAGACCTCCCGTTCACAAGTCCGCGCCTTAACGACCTCGGCCATCTGCGGCGGTCAAAGAAATTGTAGAGGAACACAAAGTAAATAAAAATAATTTCAGAACTCGTTATTATAGATATAAAAAAATTGTTTTCTAAATTAAAAGAAATTTTGGACAATGGCTTGTTTGCGTTTAATGGGATATACATATAAGCCCTAACAGAAGCTTAAGTCCATTTACTTCAACAATTTATAAATATTCTGTCATTATCCTTATATTACATTTTCATGTAAATTTCTTACCATGGGTTTTATTTGAAACTACAATATACGTACAGCTGGAGATGGGAGGGAACACAACATGGGTATGCAATTATGAAAGGGACTAGAAACAATAGGAGTGGGATCTATTTTGATTGCAGGTTAGGGGAATATAAAGAATATATAGTATACACTTGATGCTAGACAACAGATCCAGTGCGATTCACTGGAAAATTACTTGTATAAGAGTTCATGGAAATACCTGTGAACAAAAGTATAAACAATTTAATTGAGAATTTATTCTTTTTATCTGCACATTCACTCATAAAGTCTCTTTAAAAATATTGTAGGCGAAAGAAGTTCTTTATTTGCTCTGAACTTGACGAGACGCCTCCCGTTTGCCGCCAGTGTTCTCTTATTTCAGTCGAGTTCCATGCTACTTTCTTTGCAAAGTGTTGCGAGTGTTCTGCTGTTATTGAGAAGGTGGGTTAACTTGAGCAATGCATTAACATTAACTTTTGAAGTGAACTTTGTTATTCCTGTACCGAGATTCACGAGGTGATGAAAGAAGCGTGTGTAGATAATTGTTTCAGCCGTACTCAGTGCTGTGAGTAGTATATGCAATTTAAAAGCGGTCGATAATCCGTAGTGAGAAACCACGTCCCGAACCTCCATCGACTCAACTGTCGAAGGTATGCAGCAAGAATTAATGAGATTATTCATTAAAATCGACGCGTATTGCAAAGTTTGTCCCTTGGTTGTCGACACAAGAATAGAAAAACAGCCGCATCGCCATCTGCCAGGAGCTCTTCGATCACGTTAATGAGGGTGAAAGTTTTATGAACTGCTGATGAAACACGGGTCATGTGCTGTCGGCGGTTTTCTTCGATATTCAGACAGTGACTCATCACAGATTTCTGGCAGAGAATCAAACTGTAGATCGCTGGTATTATCAAAACATCCTCAAACAAAACCTGAGATGAAAGAGGTCTCAACTGTCGAGAGGCAATTGATGAATCCTGCAAAATAATAACGCACCAGGACATTGTTCGCAACTCTTGTGCGAAAAATAGCTTTTCCCCTCTCCATGCCCTCCTTACCTAGCACCCATGGACTTTTTTCATTTCCAAAACTGAAATCTATGATTAAATGATGAAGGGTTGACTCAGTTGAGGAGATAAATAAAACTCACAAACAGATTGCGCAATCTCGAAAAACGAGTAAGTACTAATTTCAGAATTTCAAGGAGATGTATATCAGTAGCGGGAGTCGAAGCAACATGCAGGTAACCCAAATTCTAAAAAATAAAAAAAGTTCGTTCATTTTTGAGCAGACCTCGTATTTACTCATTCTACTGAGTCACTCTGTATAGCATAAATACATTTATTTTCCACGTACATAAATTAATGTGCTGAATAATAAAATATTTTCAAAAATTACGCTCTCTCCTGATAAAATTGTCAAATATATTGTTTCTAAAAATAGATGACATTTAAACAAAGCATATGCTTAGTATTTAAATATGTAAATTTTCTGTATTCCATGCATATCTACGCCTACAGCTTAACACTCTACAGAGGGAGAATGGTTTGCAAACAAAAACCATAGCCTGGTGCCCACATTGAGGTTAAAAGGCAAAATGGGCGCGCAGCATGCAATCCGCAGGTCTGCTGTCCTTTCGTATATTTTAAATATGCGCATGAAATTCACCAAGTTAAAAGCTAATGGTGGTGGCAATATCACGATATATGGCAAAGAGCTGCTGGTTGTAGCTTTTCCCCCCCATCTCTCTTTCCCTCATGTCCCAATATTTCGCAGTGTCTAAATAAATTAACATGTATGATACCAACAAGTAAAACGCGCCCTATCTATCTCGACAGCCCGGTGGAAAAAATGCTCGAAATAAATAATATACAACTTCCCATATCTTATGCAACAAAAATTGCATTCCTTAATTTTTTTAACTGTAATAATTACTCTGTATTATATCATATAAGAAAACTATATTGGTGATTTAATTAAAGGTATATTAATGCAAACTGAATATATTTTATGTTTTAACCAAGTAATATGCTTATAAAGTACATTCATAGTTACTAAGCCTAAAAGCCTGGACCTTGCTCCAAATCGCTGTGACTTCCTTAAGAAGGCTCGGTTTTTGTCCTTTTGTTTATCACCTTTTTAAGAAAATATGGGTCATTGTTAGCGAATTCAAACAAGTACTTCGCAATTTCCGCTCTTTGGCAGCAACCTAGTAATCTTTGTGATACACATTTCTACATAAATCAACTTTAAAAATAAAAACAACAAACAAACAAAAAAATAATAGTATTTCAAAATCTTCAATTTAAATTATTACACTCTCGTTGTTGATTTTTTCCACTGCAGCCCACAAGTGTCCCATTGCTTCAGTTTTTTGTCTTCTTATGGCCTCCTAGGATTGGGTTAATATATTTCAAAGTTGAACCGAAAAACAACAGTAATGTGTAGTATGATGTAAAAAGATGTGACTCACATACATTATGTGAGCGTTGCTACGTGACAGACAAATCAATAATGAACAAAAGAAACCAAGATTATCGTATGATGTTCTGTAAACAGTTATGACTCACATTGCGTTATGCTAGCGTTGCAGCAACAAAATGGAGTCAAGATTTTCGTTTGAACAGCGGAAAGAAATTTTTAAGTGTTATTGGAAAACCGAGAATGTTGTTGAAGTTCAAAGGCAATGGAGACGTGTGTACAGAACAGAATCGCCAACGCGAGTAACAACTGCACACATTCGAGACAAATTTGAGACTGGTGGTACCGTATGCGATGTTCACAAGGGCAGATCTGGGAGACCTCGCACAGCAACAAGCCCCGCGTACTGGATAGGACGAAGAGGTCCGATTGAATTTCCACCGCGTTCTCCGGATATAACTCCGTTGGACTTCTACCTATGGGGAACTCTTAAGGATGTTGTATACCGTATAAAACCAGCTGCACTGGCAGCACTTCGGGAAGAAATTGAAATGGCATGTGCTGTAATCACTGAGGACACTTTCGCAAACGTTGCTCACTCAGTAGTTCAACGTACTCAGAAGTGTATCGACGCCGATGGTGGACATTCTGAGCAACTGTTGTTACTGTAAAAGTCTAAGATGATTAGTGCTCATCATTTTCTGTTTGTGTGAATTCAGTTTTGTTATGTTAACACAGTTTTTTATTTGTTTGAAGTGTGGCACCCTCTGTATACTTTTTATGAAGTAGAGGCATGGGCGATGAAATAAATCCGTAAAAAGCTGATAGCCTTCAAGATGAGCTCAGTTGTAAGAATATTATAAACGATAACTATGAGGGTTATTTTATAAATAGGCAAGGGTGGCAGCACATGCGTTTAGGAATGACATAGCATTGTTGTCTGTGTCAAACAGCTACGAATTTTGTGTATTATTTGGAAAGTTTTGAGGCAACAATGAGGGTCTGATAGTGATGTGAAACACCCTGTAGTATATTATAAAATGTTCCTTTCAGCTCCAAAGATTTAAAAAAATAAACTGGACATCTTTAGTTACAGTGTTTTTTGGAAGTAGAAATTGCCAAGAGATCTAGATCTCCATGATGAATGTAACAATTTTGGTTTGCCTCGGAATGCTGTAAAGGTGATCGCATCTTCCCCACTGAAACTCCTCTCCGTCTTCGCTACTGCTGGCGGCTCCGGAGGGAGCATAGCCGAGCGGGTCCACATAATTCAAATGTCATTCTGTATCACATTTCACAGCCGGGCCGCTCAGCAAAAACTTCATCACATGCAGTTCGCATAGCAGGGGAGCTTAGCGCTTGTGGTTTGCTGTGTTTTAACGCTGCCACGTCTTTCTCACTTGAGATGTAGGAGGCTTTCTGTACGTGCCGCATGCCTTTATTCTGTATGAGAGGGGGTTTGCTTTAATGTACAATGATGTTGGCTTAAAAAGAAAATTGCACTTGTTTGTGGAGGCGCGTTAGTTCGTCCTTGGCGCAACCAGCCGATCTTGGTTTACCGCTGTTGGAACTCGTCGCCTGAGTAAACTTCCTCGCAGTTTTGTCTTCTTTATGAAAAGTAAATTACATAAATAGGTTTCGTTTAGAGGTAAACACAAAATAAAAAGGAAAAACAAACCTCTACTAAGTGCACTTCTCTTGCGGGCATGCCACTGTGTATGGTCTTCAGTTCATCAACACAAAAGACATTCACTTAATACAAGAGAAATAAACCGTTGACTTTACTCGTATGTATTGGCTATAAAGAAACGTTGCTAACCACAGTACAGTTTAATTTAAGGATAATTGATAGAGTTTTTTGATCAAAATCGCTTTTTGTTTTGTGCATAATGAAACTACATAGTTTGAAGATTATGTCCATATATCGTGTTTCTCGAATTTAATTGGATTTAAATTAATTAAAAACGATGGCCTGGCTGCCATACTTTTCTAATGCTTTCAGATTTTTAGGTCAAATTAATTTTTGATCTTAGGTCAAATTAATTTGGTATGAAAACATACGAGGAGTATGCAAATTACACTAATATGCAGAGAGTGCTAAAAATGTATACACACTTCAAGCAAAGAAAAAACTGTGTTAACATAACAAAACTGAATTCACATAAACAGAAAATGATGAGCACTAATCATCTTAGGCTTTTACAGTTACAACAGTTGCTCAAAGTGCCCACCATCGGCGTCGATACACTTCTGAATACGTTAAACTACTGATTGAGCAACGTTTGCAAAAGTGTCTTCAGCGATTGCAGCACATGCCGTTTCAATTTCTTCCCGTAGTGCTGTCAGTGTAGCTGGTTTTTCTACGCTATACAATATCCTTAAGTGTTCCCCATAGATAGAAGTCCAACGGAGTTAGATCCGGACAATGCTTGGAAACTCAATCGCACCTCTTCGTCCTATCCAGTGCCTTGGAAGATTGTCATCAAGGTACGCACGTACATCTCGTAATGTGGTGGTGCACCATCCTGTTGGAAGGAAAATTCCTCATTTCCATAAAGTACATGAACGACAGATAAGACGAAATTGTTACTCGAGATGGCTGTTCTGTTCTGAACACACATCTCCATTGCCTTTGAACTTCAACAACATTCTCGGTTTTCCAATTCCACTTCAAAATTGCTCTCCCCTGTTCAAACGATAATCTTGGCTCAATTTTGTTGTAGCAACGCTAGCATAACGTAATTTGAATCACATCTGTTTACTGAACATCATACTACACATTACTGTTGTTTTTCGGTTTAGCTTTGAAATATATTAATTAGATATCTGCTGTGAAAGTGTGTATACATTTTTTGGTACCCTCAGTATAATTTTAGTTTTATGGGGGATTTAAATAGAGTAAATGGAACAACAGTTTCTTTTGAATAGATAGTACAGTTAGTTTTTCAGGAAAACTCCGTTGAGGTTCGGAACGACAATTTTTAAATAATTATGAATTAAAATGCAAAGCCTATCAATGCAGTTGATGAAATTCATAAAAAGATGAAGAAGCAGTGATTGTAATTTTTGGTCCCCGTTCGTTATGCCCAGGTCACGCCTTCACGCCTGTCGCCTGTAACAATAAAAAACGTTTTTTCTACTGTACATGAGTATATTTCTTGTTTCAAGAGCATGCATTATTTCTTTCTTTGTGTTATTATAACTCAATTTGCGATTAATAGATCAGTACAACAATGGAGAAAACAGTTTGTGTATTCTACAGAAATAACCTCCATACTGCAGATGAACTTAAAGAATTACGGAAGTAAAGCTGTTGCAAATTTCGTTAAAACATATCAGAAATGTGTGACTACATTCGGACAACAAAGGTTGTGATTGATTCTTGAATTTTTAATTTTAAATATAAAGTATGATTGTTGATTTGTTTAGTTACGGGCAATCTTTAACATCTCATGTCATCAGCGCTCCATTCGATTCAGGGTGTGAAACTGCCGATAAATTTTGCTCAGAGCCCTCTTCTTCAGGATGGAGAATCTACGAAATGGGACTCATGGCTTTACTTCTCTTCCGAAGGAAGATATACTTAGGAATTTTACTCTCAAAAATATCCATCGACCCTGGCCAGGATTGAGCCCGCGATCTTGGATCTACGAGGCTCTAGACCACCAGGATTGACATAAAAAATGGTAGAGAAACTGAAATGTTAAACATAATATTCAATATGTTAATATAATTTAACAATAACAAAATAGATGGCAATTTAATGGAATATTACTAAACTTCAACTTGAAAATAAATACTTTGCTTATAAGTCAAATATTAATTACTCCAAAATATGCACTTGAATAATATATTGTAATTGAAATAAAATGAACTAAGCACTAATGTAAATTTACCTACATTACAACTGGCATAATGAATGCGAAATAATCACCGTCTTAATAACAACTATTTAATATACAAAAATGTTATAAATCTTCCCCATATAACCAAACTGTGGCGAAATAATTTGTTAAGACAACAGCTCCATTGTTCAACTTAATCGAGCTGAAACCTATACTACATTACAATTAACATTATACTGCTAGACAATGAAAATATATCTGTAAAATAAATTACCCAGGTCACTGCTTTCATCAGAGAATATTAATGGGGTTCCAAAGTTACCAGTTTTCAAAGAATTTTGTGCTAAATCTTGCTGAAGTATATCGTCGCAGAACGACGACACACGAGTTTCCACCCAGCCAAAAGATGAAGATGTAGGGGGCACGCTACACCTAATCCATGTTGCACAATGCTCAGTGGAGAATGATCACAGTGCGTATCGATCAATGAAGCACTTAGAAATGAAGTTAAGCGTGTAGTAAACCTATAGTTTGGTTAGGGATTGCTCATCGCTGCTCTTTACCAAGAACGAGGGACGAATGCTGTATGCCGGCATGTAGAGCGATAAAGAAAATGAATAGGCAACCATGGCTCTACCTAGCTGCACGAGAAGAAAGATCTGTAAGATTGAGAGGAAGGCAAGATTGCTAGCGGAGTAAGAGTGCATACAAACTTAGTCGAGCGGCGAATAATTATATACCGCTACATTCTATAATACAGGTTAGTATTCATGAAATAAAATTTATGTTGGCTACATCTATCTTTGCTAGTAAAAATTAAAAGGGAACTTAGTCATCGATGGGTGGTCTACTGGTGTAATCACTGCCTCGCACGGCTTACGTTCAGCTCCATAGGCAGGCCAAATGTTATTCTCTATATACGAGGGTAGTTCCATAAGTTTCCAGCCTCGCCGTCAAGGATTATCAGCTTAACAGCAGCCTTATCTGGTGTCTTAACTTACATATTAAGTAAATAATTACAGCTGTAACTTCCGCTTCGCGGTGTTCAGTTCATATACAGTCAAATAAAGAAGGCTATGTGTAGAAGATTATGACATATTCAAAAATGGAGTTTCGAACTGTTATAAAGTTCTTCACAATAAAACTTACTCCAAACGAATCACACAGCGATTGGACGGTGTATATGCGCAAGCACTCCCCCTCATATTCTACCGTAAAAGAATGGGCCAAACTTTTTCGGATGGGTCGAGAAAGCATTGAAGACGAAGAGCGTGCAGATCGACCCTTGGAGGTGCTCACTCCTGAACACATCGCTCTTGTGGAAGGAGAAATTATGAAAGACCGGCGGTTCAAAGTTACAGAAATAGCAGCAAGGTTGGGCCTTTCTAAAACAACAGTCCTTCGAATTATTCATGAACATTTAAACATGAATAAGGTTAGTGCAATATGGATGCCTAGACTTCTTTCCTCAGTCCAAAAGAAGCAACGAGTCATCTATTGTCAGTCATTTTTGGAGCTCTGCTGTTGTAATGAGAGGGAAGTTCTGCAAACCATTGTTAAGGGAGATGAAACTATGGGACTACTAGGAACCCTTGTCCATCCAAAAGAGAATCAATGGAGTGGCGTAAACCTGACGAAGCACCGCCTCTAAAGGCCAAGGTCACTCAGTCAATCAAGAAGATCATGACCACAATTTTTTGGGACTATGAAGGAATACTCTTCATTGACTTCAAAGAGAGAAACACCACAGTAAATGCTGGCCTACTGCACGGACTATGTGCTTCCATCAAAGTGAAAAGGCGAGGAAAGCTGAGTGGTAATGTGCGCATTCTTTACGAAAACGCGCCTGTGCACAGAGCTCTTGTTGCAAAGGAAGCTGTGAAGAAATGTGGCTTCAAGGAGATCGCCCATCCACTCTACAGTCCAAATATAGCTCCCAGGGACTATTTCCTTTTCTCAGAATTCAAGAAAGACCTTCGAGGAAGGAAATTTAAGTGTGACGAAGAAGTGATGGATGCTGTTTATGCCCATTTTGCAGACAAGACTTATAACTCTTTGAGGGGAGGTTGAAATGTTAATTCAAAGATGTGAGAAGTGTATAATAATAATAAAGGGTAGCAATATAGAAAAGTGAAATATAGTTTTTGTCTTTATCATATCTAGATAATGGTTAGGATGGAAACTTATGGACTTACCCGGTATCGGTATTTCGGGTAACTTTTATGCCGCACGTTTATTGATTACAAGTTTCTTGGACAATTTTTCAGTTTGTCATGAAGGAGCCTTTTCTCAAAACTATAAAGATGAAAATATAAAGATGAACAAATACCGTTTTTAATAAAAACAGCAATTTGTGTTGTTTATATTTGTAGTATAATTTTATTACCGTTTATTATATTTTATTTTATATATTTTTATTTTATATATATTTTTATTTTTTTAATAGGCATTCTCCTCACTGCTCTGTAAAAACAAAAATGAATATATCTAAATTAATTTTGAGTTCTGGATATTCCAGGTTTTTTAAAATCCGATAGATGCAGATTAAGTTTTTTTTATGGATGTATCATGAGTTAAAATTTATTATTGATTATTATCAACGCATTTGCTCGATAGATTATTATTATTATTAATAATAATAATTGTTATATGTTAATAACAACTGTTGATTCTAACATTACAAATAGAGTTTGAATTAAAATGAGAATAAATAGGAGATATTCTTGTTATATTACCTAAAAGTGTTACAGCGATCATAGTTGCTGCAGGGTCTTCATTTGCTAAGCAATAGGAAATTGATTTTGCCGAAAGTTACTGCGTAATGGCCTTGCCACCTGTCTAGGAAATCATGTTTGGGTTCGAAATTTGTAGAATGCAGTTTTGTTACTTTCGTTACTTATTAGAAGTACATATTAATATTGTAGATGCTCGAAGTGCAACCCTCAGCGTTGGTGCATACCTGAATGCTCTTGAAAATATTTTGGGATAGTCGGTCAAGTACATTCTCCGAATGTTGTAAATTGCCTCCCAGACATGTTCAGAGCCTGCAGAGTTTTATTCCAGGTACAGCAGTAACTTTATATGGATGAAGTTCAGCATACGCACTGCCAACAGATACACCAACTTGTTGGGCTAATCGTGTTAAAGACTTTCGAGGAGAAGTTTCTAATTAATATCCCTTTTCATCAAGGTTCTCCTCTGTTAGTTGTCAATGAAAACGCCTTGGGTTCGAATTTTTCAGTCTGAAAATTGCACTTGCCGATTGAAATGTTGTTACTGTAAATGTAACACGAAATTCCTATGGTACATGTGCGCTTTCTTTTGCACGTAACAATCATTTTATGTCCTAGCCTACATATATCGCACTCTTGGTATACTTCACAATACATAAATGCACATAGATGATGTAAAACAAAGATTTACAAATATGAAACTGCAACCGTTGGCGTAATAAACACGACTGAACAATCTCAATTGTCTGAATAATCAAAACTTTAGCTCCAGTCTTACCACGAATCGTGCGTCCATTGAAGGCCAGTCGATTTCCACGAAAGTATAATATTCTTATTGCACATAGGAATGAGAGCATGGTGTATATATATATATGTATATATGTGTGTGTATATATATATATATATAAAAATTGATAAGGTCCAACACTCTACATGTGCTACCAATAGTTCAGAACTGATCCTCTTTTCAGTAGCACTAAACCTAAAAATGGTTTCCATGTCAAACATTCTGTCTCTTATTAAATAGTTTACTAATGCTGTTCAGTGATGTACATAAACTAAAGTCCTGAGAGGATCTGGTGATACTTGAGTAGCAGCACATTTGATAAACAACGCGGCCCCAGTAGAGAATACTGGCCGGCACTTTTCCAGTCTCGTTAGCACTAGTGCCGCGTGTGTTTGTATCGACTGCCTTGGCGGTTCATTACCTCTTATCAATAACATGTCTGGGAAGCGGGGTGTAGCGCCGTTGGCTAGCTCTACACTTGCTTTATCGTACGCTCTCATAAATTGTTTGCTTAGCAGCCGGTATCTTCCTCACCCCCACGTTGAAATGGAGAGTTCGCAACTTTTACATCAAATGAAACATGGGGGCGGTGCGGGTAGAGAGAACCGTGCTGCAATTTCCATTACAAATTCCTTGAAACATTAGAAATTGGATTACACAAGGAGATATAGTGCTGATTTAACCCTAAAGCGGTAGTACCAGGGAGGGGCGAGGTCGGCCACTGTTGCCTCTTGTTAATGGTTATGGACTTAACTTTAAACGTTTTCTGCTAGTCATTTTATTTATAGCTTTAACTTCTGCAGGTGAATAAAAGAATAAAACAAACACCTAGGCTAATATCTCGCACATCTCTTTAGAGATTTAGCAATAGACAGAAAGAAATAGCAGTTATGTCATTTCTCCTTCAGGTATGGTTGTACCTATCTTGTCTTTCTTTTTACCTTGATTTAATGAAAAATATTAAAACAATCTCTTCTAAATACTACCCTTATTATGCACTCATACGATTTACAAGCTTTTGATTATAAGCCTGCAAAGCCTGTTGCATCAATTGCAGCGTTGCAAAATACACTACAAACGCATTATATATTTATAATAGCTATCTTCAAGTGGTGAATTGCGTACGTTATAATTGCTAATCTAAACCATTATTTTTTAATGTGAAGCAAATGACATAAGTTTGTAAAATGATATGGTTTAGGAGTAAGAGTATTTTGAAACTTACGAATTGCAGGGTCATGAATTTATCTAAAAAAAAAAATCCGAATCAGAAGGGCGTTATTTATTAACCTGTACCAGTTGTGTAGTTAAGTAAATGTGAATAATTTCATTAAATGAATGATCTCAAAATAATGTTTACGTTATGTTATTGTTATGACAGCTGCAGAAGATAACGAGTTAAATACAAGTTTGAACGGCTGCATTGCAGAGTCGTGCCAAATAAAACAGGTGATAGTTTTAGAAATTTATTTATTTGTTTATTTATTATGGTTGTGTTAAGGCCATTAGACTTACTCTTCTTCTCTATAAATCTGACAATAATTGCACAAAGATTCAGTCACAATACGATAATAAATAGCATAAGCACTAAATGTATATAAAACATGGAAGAAAGTGTAAATAAATGTGCTAACAAAACAGGAATATTGACGTAATAATAATAATAGTTCAAGTAGTACCAAAGACATATGGTCATATTGTTACGGTCTAAAGATGAGCCACTCGCTTACTTCTCACCCCCCCCCATTTATATATTATCCAAAACCAGATAAAAACTAGGCCATAATGGACCTAGACACTCTATGGAAACACAGAACACTTAAATTCAAATATATTATTTTAATAACGCAACATAATACATAGTTATCTACATTTTAAATGTACGTCGTCAAGATGGCCCTCATTGAGCTGATGGTGTTTCGTCCTCTACTTTCAACTTCTCACACCACACTCTCCAAAAAATCGTTGAAGCTCAACGCATCCATATTCTGCGCATGCGCAGAACTAGCCTTGCCCATAGTTCAAACACGCAACCCTCACTTGAAATAACAAGCTATGCTTTGTTTTCGTGGTCCATTATATGTACCCTCACCCTACATTGTCAACCCCCGTATTGTGAACAATATTTAATAATTAAGCCCTCAATACGGCACAATATATAGATTATGAAAGATAGAGGAAGTAAATATACTAGTCAAGATGAAGAATGAAAAGCTTAACGTTATTATAGAGGGGTTGGGAAAATGAATGATAATAATGATAATATCAATAACACAATGATACATTTTGTCGAAAAAAAAAAACACAAACACGCACACCACACACATATGGAACATAGGGAATCCAAGTCTAAGGTAATCTAGTATTTCTAATCCCATTAAACAATGCCGTCTGGAATTCTCCTAAGTTTGGCAGTATGTGACATTATGAAAATGCTTTCCTGAAAGTGATGGGTTGTTGATGTGGTTTATTTACGGAAGCTCTTTAACATCTCAGGTCATCAGCGTTTCATTCAATTCAGGGCATGAAACGACCGATAAATTTTGCTCAGAGGCCTCTTCTTTCAGGCTTGAGTTTCCTTTACGTGCAGTAAATCTACGAGACCACGTATTGTTGGTCCTGGTGGTGTACTAGTTACCATCTTGCCTCCTAAACCCAAGATCGCAGGTTCGAACCCGGTTAGGATCGATGATTTTTTTTGGGGCATAAAAATCCTAAGTATGGCTTCCTTTGGAAGGAAAATAAAGCCGTGGGTACCGTGTCGTACATTTGCGGCACGATAAAGAACCTCAAGCCTAAAAGAAGAGGCATCTGAGCAAAATTTGTCGGCCGTTTCACGCCCTGAGTTGAATGGGACGCTGATGACCTGAGATGTTAAAGAGCGTCCATAAATAAATCAATAAGAGAGAGAGAGAGAGAGAGAGAGAGAGAGAGACACCATGTCCAGACTTTAAATACTTTCCGAAGGAAGCCATACTTAGGATTTTTATGCCCTAAAAATATATCAACCCTGGCCGAATTTAACCCGTGACCTTGGGTTCACGAAGCAAGTACGGTTACCACTGCACCACCAGGACCGACATAGTGATAGTACAATTATATTCTGTGCAATGTAATAAAATTACATGCTGGATATCTATACTTGTGTTAAGGTTATAAGAGATTTTGAAAACGAAAAGTTAGATGAGATGGAGATAGTGTATGGATACTTTTGTAAAATAGAGTAAGACAATATTTTTTCGTCATTTTGAGGGGGGGGTTATATGGTCGCAAAGGAGCAAGGCATATGCATGAAAACTTAAAGTGGCACGTAGGAGAAACGCGAGGAAATATAATGTGGGTCACCGGCAAGGAATATTTTCATATCGGACGGTGGCCCTTTAGGTATCGATATTTCGACTAGTATGTGATAGTGTGGAAGATGCATCATGTTCAGATTGTTTCGTGTTCGAAGCGCATTGTTGATTTGTTGTAGTCACTTATGAAGCTGGATGGACAAGGAGAATGCTAACCGCAGAAGTCAGAGCAAGCCGCAGTGTTGCAATAGTGACTCGGTTGTTGTTGATTTGGTTTATTTACGGACGCTCTTTAATATCTATCAGTGTCCTATTCAATTCAGGGCGTGAAACGGCCGACAAATTTTGCCCAGAGGCCTCTTCTTTCAGGCTTGAGGTTGTTTTTCGTGCCGTAAATGTACGACACGGGACCCACGGCTTTACTTCCCATTCCTGGCCGGGTTTGAACCCGCGATCTTGGGTTTAGAAGGCAAATATGGTTACCACTACACCACCAGAACCGACAATAATAGCGACTCCTTGGACAAAAAAAAAAAAAAAAAAAAAGGCTTAGTTATGGTTCTCAAGTGTGGCGGTAGGTGATAAAATTGGCAAAGGATTACATTGAAGAAAGATTTTAGAATAAATTGTTAGTTTAGAATATGTTGTCATCTCTTGTTATCAGTTCAGAAAAGCATTTTATTTCGCATTATATGTCATTAATAATGATTCATTTTCTGTACATTGTACGAAATAAAATGTTTCTTTTTATGTTAATAGATACAAGGGTTGCAGATTATATTTACGAGGCCGGCCGTGAAAGCCATGTTCCCTCACATACAAGGATTGTTCAATGAGATCCGATTTTTTTTTTTGTTAAAAAACATGAAAAGTCCTATAAGGACTAAATTAGTATTCTATTCGAGCGTCCAGGTATCTCTATCGTTGTGGCAATTTCCTGGTTCCTTTAATCTAGAAAGAATGGGGTGCTATTTAATTACTGCATGTCTCTTGTGGTGCTTTCTACCTTGCATCAGAACACACGATCAGAACAAACGCATGTCCTGTTTATAGCAAAATTTGAATGTTAACTGAAGGATTATTTAAAAAGTGTGTTGCGAACTCAGGATTAGAGAATGCTTCCAATATTTTGTGAATCTGTCTTAGTTTTGATCGTTACTCATTGTTTTTGTCTAAGAGGTACACAAGTCAACATTGATTTATAAACAATTAAATATATGTTTAATAACAGTTTATTCTTCTTTGCAGGTGAGTTACTTCTACTCTATTGGATTTCTTACTTCTACTATATTGGACTGGACCACGGTAAGCATGACATTTTTTGGGTATTTTGTTTCATAGATCCTCTGGTCACTGCTGAAAGCCACGTATGTATTAAAATGTGGAGGCTTCAAAGTATCTTTTGCAGTGATATATACCTGAAAAGCCCGTACGGTCACGATCTCTTGGTGTTTTTGGTTTTAAAGTGGCGACAATCACGTCCGACGCACGTAAGCTGACATTTGAAATATATTATGGTGCTTTTGCAATAGGTGATCTGTCACGTTCTGTCTGTAACAAATACAGCTCAACGTCAGTTCTGGAGCAAAGAGCAAAGCCGATACATACGTGCAGGGCACGTTCTCTCTCATAAAACGTGGTAGAATATAAAATTCGGCATTGAAACGAGTGTTACAGTATTCTCATGTTTTTAATTTTATAATCCTTGCTTATACAATTATTTGAAACATTTCCGAAAATCTATCGTTATTAATTTATGTCACATTTACCTTGCATGTATTTGTCATTTATTTGTTCTCATTTTTTCTTCCTTTTATAATTTTCAAAGCTTCCTTTAATGTTAATGCTGATTTATCTGGGCTTTCATTTCAAAAGTAGGCAGTCTAAATAAATACGTTTTAAAAATAAGTGTATTGCATTAAAGAAACACGCCAATTTATGTATTGAAACTTTTATTCCATATGTTTAAACTTAAGTTTTAGACACTCATCCTCTGCTACTCCTACTGATATTTAAATTGTAAAGAGGACGCAATGGTTGTCAAAGTTTTTGTTTTCTAAAACCTGGATTGTTATTCTTGTTTGAGCTTTAACAGGGAACTACTGTGCACTTAATTTAATAGTTGTGTTTTGATAATAAATTGTTTCAAAATATTTAAACAGTGCAAGAAAGATCAGGATATGCGGATTAATCAGGAGTTTTGAAGTAAGCAGATTTTTTTTTATTTGTTGTATTTACGGACGCTCTTTAACAGCTCAGATCATCAGCGTCCTATTCAATTACGGGCGTAAAACGGCCGACAAATTTTGCTCAGAGGCCTCTTCTTTCAGACTTGAGGTTCTTTTTCGTGCTGTAAATGTACGACACGGGACCCACGACTTTTATTTCCCTTCCAAAGGATTTTTACTCAGGACTAACGAAATAAGCAGTATTACTGTAATACTTGTAATAAAATGTCCGAATTTAATCTTTACTCTCTGAATTATTTTTAATTATGTTCAAATTTAAACAACAAAGAACAACGTTCCAGGTTGCAAGACAACGGTAATAAAGATGTGATTAGTAATTGAATCCTCTTTAAAAGATATCATATTGTAGAGATGTCATTTAGAATTTCAAAATAGAGGTGGCTGAGGTAAAGTGATGAACCTTAAAATGTATTCAGTATTGCATTTAAGCTTTTTGCTAGATATTTGAAGTGATGTCTTTTTTATTTTAAAATTAGTAACTATTCAGGTTGGCAAATTTTGAAAGAGTTGTACCTAAATATTCTGCAGCTTTCAGCATTAGCCCTTTTCTTTTCACAAAAATTCAACCATACATTATCTAAAAAATAAGTGTCTAATGAATACATTCACAAATGAATATTTGAATACAGCGTGCTCTTTTTTTTGTCGTTATCTGTTCTGTATGGTTATCTAGTATTGTTTTACAACTTCAGGCCATCCTTGCTGAGAATCAGAACGGTTGAAATACATCTGGCTACCCTGTGATTTGTTGGCTCATACAGCGTGTATGTTTAGATTACATCAATGCCTTTAAATATCCTCCGAGCCAAAAGATCAGAACGTTTGAAGTGGGAGTATGGACAGACCAAACCTCCCCTCTCTCCTAAGGTCAATCCATTGCCCATAAATGCGAGACGATGCATAAAGAATTGAGTGGTGCTCCATCATGTATGAACCAGATCGGTTGTCTTTGATAGAGAGGCCTTTTCTCTAGAAAGGAAGATAATTTGTTTGAAAACATTAGTCTGTTTGATAGATCGCAAGCTTCTTGGCCATAGACGATCGATAACTCAGTTCTATGACCATGCGAGGTTCACATCTGACCACACGTGTGTGGCATCTATTGTTCTGTACTTCTCTTTTTTCTTCTTCTTTAGATAACTGTTTATTGCTGTGCATACATGAAACTTTTTTTTGTGTGTATTTCTATCCGCTGATAAAAGCTAGAAGTGTTTCTGCATTTCTCCTTTCGCATCATATACCGTTTTTATTAATTTGTTTCGTCATTTATCTAGTTCACAATTATTTTTCTACTTTATTTCAGCCTGATGGTTCAGTCTTGGTGATTCTAGGGGGTGTACAGGATGCATATGATGAACCTCCGGTGTTTTACATCAATACAACTTAAAATGAACCCACATACACATCTTTACTTAACTGTACTGCAAAAACTAACTGCAAAAATGTCTTTTACACTCTCTATACTTCTATAGTGGCATGCACCTTGTTTAGCTGGTATTCCACCACATACCAAGTGCCCTCATGCATGTTGTTGATGACGGTGTCATTGGCAGCACAAATTCGATTGCGTAGTTGTTCATATCTGAGCAGTTACAGTTCTCTCCAAGCTGGATTTTGACTATGCAAACCAGACTACACTTTGAAGTTTTTGTTGAACTGACGCCATGTGTACTAAAGCGCCCCTCACGGGATTCAAGCAAACTGAAACACACAGGACAAAAACTTGAGAGTAGAAGGCAAAAAACCTCGTGCTCGTATATGCAATAGTTGGGTTTTAAGACGGTATTAAAAACCCGGAGGTTTGTCGTTCACAATCTTAGTACGTATTAGTCAAGTTATTTGCTATTGATAAGGTTGAGGCAAACCTGGAAATAACTCAGCTATTGAGGACAGATTTGACAAGTATTTAACCGCAGTCTTCCCGTTCACAAGCCCGTTCCTCAGCGATTCGCCATCTGGTTCGGTCAATTCAGGGTCGATAGATTTTGCTCAGAGGCCTCTTCTTTCTGACTTGTTTTTCTTGCCGTAATTCTACAAAAGGAGCCCACTGCTTTACTTCCGTTCCGAAGGAAGCCATACTTGGGATTATTACGTCCTAATAAAACCCATCGAACCTGTCCGGGTTTGAACCTACGACCATGGGTTTATGAGCCAAGTATGGTTACTATTATACCGCCGGGACCGACATCATTTCTTACCTGATAGTAGTCTGGTGGAAATTTATTGTTATAAATGGAAATTTTGTATATCTCCATGACCAGTCTCATGTTTCTGATCTAGAAGCAGCAACGGCGGCGGCAGCATAATAATAATAATAATAATAATAATAATAATAATAATAATAATAATAATAATAATAAAATTCTACATACGCATTACAAAGTATTTCATGCATGGGTTGTATACCGTACATGTTTAAATGATATACAATTTGAAAGAGGGACAAATAATAATTAATAAATATTTTGTTTTCATTTTTTAAAACATGAAGAGCAATATTTACAGATATTTGAATTGAAACATATTACATATTGTTTATAATTGTGTCACTCATTGCGTTCCAACCAGAAAATAATTTACTTCTAACTTCGCTCACTTTGGCTAGAAAAAGATCCATATTCAAACAATTGGCATGATTCGCCAAAACATCCACCACATTTGACCTCTTAATTGCCTCAAAAACGTTTTTCTTGCATTTTTCCAGTGGACACATTCTGCCAGAATATATACCCATTCCACCTCTCCTCTACAAAGTATGAGATTGCTACCGGAACTATCCGTTATTTTTGAGCCTTCCACCCCCCAGTCTAAACCAGATCATTTCTAATCTCGGCTTTCTCCCTAGAACAAGCATTTGTACCTCTTTGCCCCAATTTAGTTTAATTTGATAGGCTCAAGGAGACTTTTTTTTTCCTGATCTAATGTGGTAGCCAAATGAGAGGAGAATTGAGTAGCCTGCAAAATGCCGAGCATGGTTAGTTTTTTTTTTATTTGGTTTATTTACGGACGCTCTTTAACAGCTCAGGTCTTCGGCGTCCCATTCAATTCAGGGCGTGAAACAGCCGACAAATTTTGCTCAGAGGCCTCTTCTTTCAGGCTTGAGGTTCTTTATCGTGCCATAAATGTACGACACGGGACCCACGGCTTTACTTCCTTTCCGAACGACGCCATACTTAGGATTTTTACGCCCGAAAAGAATTAGTCGTCCTGGCCAGGGTCGAACCCGCGATCTTTGGTTTAGGAGGCAAGTGTAGTTACTACTACACCACCAGGACAGACATGGCTACTCTGAATCCTTTTTTTTTTTATTATTGATTTATTTACGGACGCTCTTTAGCAGCTCAGGTCATCAGCGTCCCATTCAACTCAGGGCGTGAAACGGCCGCAAATTTTGCTCAGAGGCCTCTCTTTCAGGCTCGAGGTTCTTTTTTCTTTTTCGTGCCGTAAATGTACGACATGGGATCCACGGCTTTACTTCCCTTCCGAAGGATGCCATACTTAGGATTTTTACCCCCCGAAAAAATCCATCGGTCCTGGCCGGGTTCGAACCCGCGATCTTGGGTTTAGGAGGCAACTCTGAATCCGAAGGCTGATGTACGATTCAGTTCAAATTGCCCAATTCCATTATTTGCTGTAGGCATCCTGAAACTTCAGAAGTCAAGTAAGACTAACAACTGGTCATTTTGACTTAGAGCAGTTATCTTCATTCTTTTTAAAGCTATGAGCAAGTTTCATATTCCAGTTAAAGTACAAGCACTGGTTACAAATATAATTATAACTACTAATAATGCTATATTGATACCAATAATATTTTGTGATAAACAAAAACACTCACCAGTTTAATGAGATTCTTAGATCTGAATGTTAAAATGGATTATTAGAGACAGAAGAAACTATTAACTACATCAGCCTTATTCAAGAATTGGTCAGGCACTGCCACGGGTGGCCGAGGTCGTTAAGGCGCGGACTCGTGAGCGGGAGGTCTGGGGTTCGAATCCCGTCAGGACCGTCCTTCCTGATTGGTGTTTTTTCCAGGTTTTCCTCAGTCCTCATAACTGGCAAATGCTGGGGAGGTACCCTTAACGAAAGTAGGCCTGGAACGTTTCCTTACTTACAAAAAATCCTTTCTCAATATATAATTTCATTTCGTGTATCATCAGTGTCCACCACCTGAGGTGCTTCAGTAGTAAAACTGGGGTTAAACACCATTAAAAAAGAAGAATTGGCCGTTTTTGCCTAAACCACCAGTAGGGACCCTGTGAAGGAAGGTAAGATGTGAAGGAGACAAAGGCACGGATAGAGATAGGGAAGGTTTACAGAAAGAACATTCCTATGCCAGCGAAGTCTCTATCCCAAAGAGTTCAAACCCTTTGTAATGGCCTCCGTAACAGAAACTATACAAAGCGCAAGCCAACGTCACACCACACGGCCTCGTCATGGCCCTTTCGATTCTGTAAGAGAACGAACGGAATGAAATGACATGAAATAGGAGAGCGTAAAATACATGGAAATGAAAGATTCATTCCAGCTGCATCTAAGCGACCAGGGAAAACCAAGAAAAACCCAAGGCTAGGAAATAAAACTCGGGATCAGCAGAATGTGAGTTCCAAGCGTTGCTAACTTTACTACACTGCCCGGGGTCCTGAATTTTACCTACAGTTTCAGTTTCACTAATGCCCAAAGGGGAAGTTCTTTGTAACTACAGAGAGAGTCAAAAATATAAACACACTTCAAGCACAGAAAAAACTATGTTAACATAACAAAACTGAATTCACACAAACTGAAAATGATGAGCACTAATCATCTTAGACTTTTACAGTTACAACAGTGGCTTAAAATGCCCACCATCGGCGTCGATACACTTCTGAGTACGTTGAACTACTGATTGAGCAACTTTTGCAAAGTGTCCTCAGCGATTGCAGCACATGCCGTTTCAATTTCTTTCCGATGTGCTGCCAGTGTAGCTGGTTTTCGAAGTCCAACTGAGTTAGATCCGGAGAACGCGGTAAAAACTCAATTGGACCTCTTCGTCCCACCCAGTGCCTTGGAAGATTGTCATCAAAGTATGCACGTACATCTCGGTGGTAATGTGGTGGTGCACCATCCTGTTAGAAGTAAAATCCCTCATTAAAATATAGTGCATGAAATGTGCGTATCATATTCAAGTATACTGGACCAGTCCTTCAAAAAAGAATGGTTCCATTTTACCCCTATATGACAACCCGCAACAAACATTAATTCCAGGTAAATTAATACATTTTCCAAAATAGCGCGTGGATTGTTTGCACAGCAGTAGACACAGTTATGTCGGTTAACACTTCCGTTCAACTTAAATGTCTTTCATCGCACCAAACAATTTTCCCTATGAAGGCCTCATCCTCTTGCACCATGTTCCGTAACCACTCACAGTACTGCATTCTCTGATCAGGGTCATCTTCATTTAATGCTTGCAAAAGTCTTGGAATGAAAACTTTCAACTTTGCTGTTTTAGTAATACGACGTACGCTGTTCTGCTAATCCCAGTCTCATGTGCACATTGCTTTGTAGATTTCTGCGGTGAGTGCTCAAAACGTTCCAAAACCATAGCCGAGGACGCGGGGCATGTTGTTATGCGAGGTCACCCAGATCTGCCCTTGTGAACATCGCATACGGTACCACGAATCTCAAGTCAGTTACTCGCGTTGGCGGTTCTGTTCTGTACACACGTCTCCATTGCCTTTGAACTTCAACATTCTTGGTTTTCCAATACCACATCAAAATTGTTTTCCGCTGTTCTAACGATAATTTTGGCTCCATTTTGTTGTAGCAACGCTAGCATAACGTAATGGGAGTTACATCTGTTTACAGAACATCGTATGATAATCTCGGCTTCATTTGTTCATTGTTGATTTACGATAATCTAGGCTCCATTTTGTTGTAGCAACGCTAGCACAACGCAATGCGGAAATTAACACCTGAGTTTGAAAACTGAAGTGTTCCCTCGCTTTGCTCCTTCTGTCTCGTATAAGAAAATATTGCACCCCTTCATAGAAATTCTACCTTCATATTAGTTTCATTTTCCCCGCATCCTCGGAACACTCAAAAATGAAATGTGATGGTTGATCTGAAAGTTTCAACATTGCTACGTGACTAAATTAATTGGAAAGTGTTTAGCACTTCCGTTGCTATCTGAGGAACAATAAGACCAAATTCAATGTTCGTTTTTGAGGCATTCACACAATCTAACACAGATGTTTACGAGACACAAGTGTTTCTTCTCAAACTTGCTGACAAAAACCCACCGCAGTGATCAGAAATACTGCTAGTAGCCATCATAAAACGTCTATTCAATCAAAATGGAGACTTCCTCGTTCTATTACTTCAAAGCTACTATTACCGACAAAGGTGCGGAAGTAATGCATGGGAACCGCCCACAAATAACACCTTCAGCGGATATGACCTCTTAGTATATTTCTCCTTCTATTCTCAGGCTTTTATGTGCTTTCGCAAAGCTTATAGCAAATATAAAGCATAATAAAATAACTTAAGTAGACATCGATTCTTCAAGTGCTCGATACGAGTTTAAAAACTCTTGACTTAAAGCCAAACGGTTGCTCATATAATCTTAAGTTTTGAAGCATTTATCAGTAGGAGGTCATAACTCTTTGGCATATAAACAAACGGAGGGGCTTCATAAAAGTAATCTAGTGAGCACACACTTTCTCAGTAAAGGAAACTATGAAGATAATACATTAAGCCTATGATTTCAGTGCTACAAATCGTCCATTCTAGAGACCACGTTTGCTTTCTTACTGGCTCTGCAGTGCATGTAGGGCCTGGTCCTCCTCTACTAGTTTCAACCACTGCTACTGGTATCCTCATCTCGTAATCCTACATCATCTTCCACACCTTAGAGCCAACCTAGTCTTTGTCTGCCTCTTGTCCGTGCATGTCCAGATTTTCCTTGCATTTCCAAAAATCCTTGATTACACCTGTTTCTAAACTGACCAAGGCGCGATCTGTATATTTCCTTTCCAAATCATACGCCCTTCTTCATTGCTTTTAGGTAATACCCAGGTCTCTACGGATATTATTGTTTCATGATGGATATGGACAAGGTGTTAAACTTCATGTTTTTTGCAAGTATATAGACGCATCTGTAACCAGCAATTATGAACTTTGATTTCAGGTGTTACACTTTTGTTTTCTGTTAACAGGGATTCCGAGTAGTTGAATCTTGTACACTTTCCAAAGTCATGTTGAAGAAACTGCACTGTATTCTGTATTCTTAATGTGGTTGTTTTCATATATTTAGTATTATTCTTATTTATCTTTAGTTTGAAAGCCTTAGTTGGCTCCTCAAACTCTTGCAAGACGCCTGGCATTACCTGCTTTGTTCTTGTCACTATAACCACATATTCGTCATATACTGTTTGCCGATTATAAATTGTGCTTTAACTACTCTTTGAGACATATTTAATTAATTTTCTTGCCAGGACACAGAAAGCTACCTCCAGCCATAAAATGTGACCTGGAAAATGTTTTTGCCTATTGTAATAATCTTTTGTAAAAGAGGATCCCGGCAGAACCGATAATTACTGCAGAGAATTCCAAAGCATGGGCCTTGAAAAAGATGTTCATTTCGTTTACAGTTAGAGAGCTGTGTTTTTGTCATGTTAGCTAAGCAATAAACATACGGGAGTGAAAAGACAAGCTGATAACCTCTGGAAAGGAGATCCTAACGGTTCCATGTAATACGTGAGAGATGTGGGTTGGTGTAAGAGGTCACGTAAGCCATCTGACCAATAATGTAGCAGAGAAAAAAATGGAAGGAACAGAGTACCCAATAGATATTAAAAGCTTGGGAGAAAATATTCTAGATTTTTTTAAAGCATATTTGAAAGAATAAAGATATCTTCGTGAGACCGGTAGACTGCCATGTTTATTTAGTCTTGCAGTTTTGCGACTTAGGGGCAGTCGATCCAGATTCTATCAGTTTAGTTGGTTGGAAGAATAAGCGGAGTCGATCCGCATTCATTCTCAGTTCAGTTCAGTTAGTGGAAAGCTGTTGTCGGTTTTAGAAGAGTATTTAGTGGAAGACCATTATCAGTTCAGTTACGTCTAAGGGTTAGTCTTTATCAAATTAAGAAACGTCAGAATGATCGTCATAGTTAGTGCGAAAGTGGTACATATTCTCTAGGAAATAACGGCAGAACATTTTATATGGAATAGTTTATGAACAATAAATTGTGTTTCATCTTCCATAACGAGAAATATTTTCAATCTCCATATACTCCTTCCACTATAGTCACAGGACCATAAAAATATCCAGCAGTAGAGTGTCAACAGCCATGGTAAAACTATAAGTCAGGGGTAACCAATGGTCGGAGATGAAGAAACAACAATATCCTGAAAATCCACATACAGTCATATTAAACTCTTTCCATTATTTTCCCTCCACTCTACAATTTATTGTCCTATCCATAAAAAAGTTGAATATTATTGTGGAAAGTGGATCACCCTGATCTTAGACCATTACAAACTTAAAATTCTTTTGATGAACCCTTATCTATTTTAACTTATGGTTTCCTTCCAGTTTATCTTTATCGGTATTCCGAGCCAGTGTATTATCAGTACTTTATCTCTCTTAACTTATTGTAAGATTGGCTACAAAAAACGACCGCCTCCCTGATCGTAGGCCCCGAGTTCGAATACCGGTTAGTTGGGCAATTTTTTTCGAAGTTTTTCCTTTCCCCGAGAAGATGAATGTCGAGCTTCAAAGCTCGATCTCTTTTGCAGGCCATAATTAATTCATTTCATTCATCCCTATAGACAGCTAAAATATTCAGTTTACAGGTACAGACATCACGAGAAGACCAATGCAGTTAAAGCGACAGTAAATGAGACATTTGTAAAAATCAATGTAAATGTGATGTAAATATACATTATCTGAACTTTCTCTAATATTATTCTTAGAAGAAATACATTGTCAATTGTTGAACTGCAAGCCCTAAAACCATTTTGGTACTCTCCTATTTCTCTATCACATCGTTTTATCAGCCTATCGTAAATTTCTATTGATAAGCTACTGATAGCAAAGCAATGCCTCTATAGTTATCGCATATCATTTTATCACCATCTTTATGTACTGGGCACAGTGTAGCCTTAGACCATTCTTTTACTATTTTGCTTTCCTGCGATTTTTAAAATGTCTGCCTGTGAAAACGGCAGCGGAGATAGACGGGAAAGAATGTTGAGATAAATACATGAGACCACAATGGGAACACTAATGTCATTGCGTAGGGTAAACTACTTTTTATGTTAAGTACTTGAAAACCTTTCAGGGCGGCAATTACAAAAAGAAAATCAGCGTCCAAGTAAAAAAAAGTTACCTGCAATTGCAAGAAATTAAAGATATAAAAGCATTTGTGCATTACACTAGTTTATTATTAATAGAACATTTTAAAACTTAATTAAACGTTATGTTTGTCTTATTTTATAAATTTTCATATATTTTTCAGTTATAATCGTTGGCCTGAAGGGCATTATTATATTATTAAGTAACGTTACACTACTGTAGAGTGCATTGTGAATTATCTACATTTGACTTTGCTTCTTATTTTAGCCATTTTAATTTTGCATTTTTTTCTTCATATCTCTTTGGCTCTTGAGTGACATATTGTAGTGTCATGCGTAATTCGTCCATCCTTTTCTCCCCCCCCCCCTCTTTCCTTCCTTACCCTTTTATATGCGTTACGTGATTAACATATACCCAAGCTGCTTTCCTTTAGTATCCTGTACCTTTATTTTCCTGTTTTATTTTATCCCTGCCGCTATGACACTTCTCGGCGCCCCTTTTGGTTTCCATACATAATATTCGTATATCTTTGTTTCCTTCCTTTCATTCGTAGGAAGCATCTGGACTCTTAAATCATTTTTGTTGGAAAGCACTCTTCAGGAACATAATGTAATATATTCTGGTTTATATCTAGCAGCGTAAACTTTTGCTTTGTTATGTACTTATAATATATAGCTTCATGCAGTATTTGGGTTCATGATTCTCATCTTTACATTTTACATTTCAGTTAGAGATATATGGAACAGTTTGAACAGTCGGAAAACAATTCTCAAAAGTGAAGACTTTTAAGAGAATGTTGAATATAGTACTGCAAGGTTAACTTTTTTAAGAATTGTCTCCTAACGAAATATTTCCTTTTATAGTTTTCTCCTATGACAGAATTTTTAAAAAATGGAATATATATCAAAAGCTTGGAACAAATAAGTACAAATTATTCATTATTCCATTAATAATTAACTATTTTAACCACGGTTTCATACATAAAGTTCACAAATTAATGTTTACCTTTGGAACAAATGTAGTGCAAAAAACAAATTTTACATTACGACTCCACTGTTTACCGGTGGTACCTGGAGAAGTGGCATTAGACACAGTCGTGATAATATCTAAAAAAAAAAGTCGTCAATAACACAAATATCAGTTTACACACATTATATTGCCTTTGCAATATACCTAACAACATTCTGTTCAATACTTTACAAACGTTAACCTTCTTTAAACGGTAGCAAATTCAAAACATATACCTAAGCTGCATTTAAATAAGTTTTATTTGCAAGGCAAATGTGTAATTTATTTATTTTTTTTTTTTGTATTTCTTAGTCCCATTTTTTATGTGTATCCGCTTAAAGCTGCATATACCAGTGTTACAGTGAGCACTTTAGTAAACTATATATATAGTTTCGTGATAAGAATTGTACAGTGGGACATAAAACTTTTTGACATAATTAGTCTGGATATATTGAAAATCCGGATAAATGGAGTTTCGCTGTAATTTATTTTCAGTTATAGTTTCCAAAATTCATATTAAAATTGAGAGATACTCTTTAGGACATCTAGGTATAGGACCAAGGCTTGCCATTTCCTCCTATAATGATTTTACCCCTTCATGTAAGATCATCTTTATTGTTATAAAATTCTATTTACACGTTACAAATATATTTTATACATGGGTCTTAGATCGTACATGCTTAAGTATGATGCACAATTTGAAAGAGGAACAAATAATAATAATAATAACAATAATAATAATATTTTTCTAAAAATAGAAAGATTGCATTTACAGATATGTGAATGGAAACATATTACATTTATTTATAATTATCTAGTTATTGCCTTCTAACCAGAAAATAAATTGCTTCTAGCTTCGCGCACTTGGCTAGGAAAATTCAACCAATTAGTGCGGTTCGCAAACAGGTCCCAGCATGCTAATCGACCTCTAATTACCTTAAAAAGTTTTCTGGGAACAGTATTCCATGTAAGGAAATATTTCTGCTGTTGCCCATAAAAGGAATATAACATTAGCACTGCATGTTAACACTTGGGCCACACATTTAGTGGTGTTTCTTTTAACTTATATACGCTAAATTCAATTGCCTTACGTAATATTTATTCTAAACTATCCACAGACGCCACGCATGGCCGAGGTCGTTCAGACGCGGACTTGTCAGCGAGAGGTCTGGGGTTGGAATCCCGCCAGGACCGTCCTTCCTGACTGAGTTTTTTTTTTTTTTTTTTTTTCAGGTTTTCCTCAGTCCTCATAAATGGCAAATGCCGGGAAGGTACCTTAAACTTAGGCCTGGAACGTTTACTTCCTTAAAACTCCTTTCCCAATTTATCATTTCATCGCATATATCACCAGTGTTCACCGCCTGTGGTGCCTCAGTAGTAAAAACGGGCGTTAAATACCATTAAAAATCCGTGAAACCTTTGTTGCAATGCAATGTTACAGATCTCACTTAACTGTAGAGAGAATCACGTATGTTGGTTCAGAAAGATTACTGTGCTGAAACTGTTAAAATGCTAAAAAACATCCAGGTTTTAAATCAGCGTAGGGCGGTGGTATTTGAACAGGTCAATGCGGATAATATTAAACAAGTGTGCATGGGAAGATAAAAACATAAATATTTAATTTTTACAATTAAACCGATCATAACAAAAGTAGATTCTCTGTACATAGCAAGCAAGAGGACAACTGTTACATCAAATTAAACACTCATACGCCACATTCCACGTTGCAAATTCCACTTGTGCATTTGGCGATGTAATTACTTGCAACATACGTAAGCACTCTCCTTGACCGAGAGAACACTGTGCCCTTTCATTTAAGTTAATGAAAACTATGCATGCTGATTTAAGAAGAAACTGGTGTACAAGATTGCTATCTGTGGTGAACACTTCTTTTGAAATTAAATTTGCAAGTTTCATGTTTGCGGAAGCCAGAGCAGATGAAAACATAACAATATTCGTTTTCACGATTGCTTTTAATATGCCACTAAAAGCTTATCACGGGTTTCTTTTAAGAACTTCTCAGCTTTAATTGAGTGAAAAGTGGAGTTTCATGTAAGTGCAACTATTATAAATTAGTAGTGGTAGTAGTGTATCGTCCTTATAATAAACGAAATGGCCATACACATCCATACATACATACATGTATGTTCACATACTTACATACAGATACTTCGATATATTTACGATTTCTATTAATAATTTTATGTACATTTTCATAAACATAAATGGAACTCTTACTCTTGAGACCCCCTTCCATTTACTCACATCCCCTCTCCAACATACCGCCGCAGGTGGCTGAGGTCGTTAAGGCGCGGACTCGTGAGCAGGAGGTCTGGGGTTCGAATTCCTCCAGGACCGTACTCCCTGTCTGAGGATTTTTCCAGGTTTTCATCAGTCCTCATAAATGGCAAATGCCGGGGAGGTACTCTAAACTCAGGCCTGGAACGTTTCCTTCCTTAAAAACACTCCTTCTCCAATATATAATTTAATCTCATGTATCATCAGTGTCCATCGCCTGTGATACCTCAGTAGCAAAAACAACATTCATTCATTTATTCCTCCGTTCCAACAACCCCTCTTCATTAACCTCCTTTGTCGGGTCTTCTCATACAACACAAATGGCAAGTGCATCCATCTTAAGGTTTCTTAAAAGAAAAATTATCGTACTCTTCAACCTTATCAGACTATTCTCTGCAGTAGAAGAGCCCATACATAAAACCCGGCATGTAAATCGAGAATCTTTTTAGCCCAATGCGTTAGATGCCATAAAATGTGAATTGCAGTATAAGGCGTTTGTTAAAGCATGCAATACACTTAAACATTAAATAAATATTCATTACTTTCTATACAGCTGCTCAAAAGTTCTGTGCACCAATTGTAATTTGACAGGGGTCACCGAGATTAGCGTGTTTTGTCAGTTAACAGTTATTGTGAGTTTGCGGGGCTGATGCAAAAACGAGTATAATTGATTCTGAACAACAACGCTCTGTACAGTGGTTGGACGGGCATCGTCCCTAGCGGTTTAATTAGGCCGCATTGCTGTCTCGTCTCTTCTGGAGGCCAATGTGTCGCGCCTTCCTCCAAAAAACATTGCTGGACTGTGGAATGTGGTATTTAACACTGTGGGGCGCCAGCGCACTTCAGCCATGATGTGAGAAAATGTCTGCAGCCATTTTGCAGATCGCTAAATAGGCGAAGTTGGATTTGTCACCTATGAAATCGCAACGGTGTCTCGGGGATGGAGAACTTCATGCATTAAACTCAGAAGACTCGTCTCTGCAGCTGTTCATGAAATACCGGGAATATTTAAAAGTGTACAATATTAACGATTCAACACTGTGATGCTTGTAATGCTATTTTTGGTCATATTTGTGGATGAACATCTCCATAAACACTCTTCGTTTTTGTACGTACCAGCTACAGTCATTACTGTAAATGCCTCTGGCGCCGAAAGGCAACATCTGCAGACATACAGTCACCGCTTATCTCGATGTTCCATTTCCCAATAAAGAAGTTGTTTTATGTATTCTCTATATCTGCTGTGTTATAATTATGTTGGTTTCAAATATCATATACTTGTTTTTACATCTCTTAACTACAACCTTAATTATCTTGTTTACTGTATAAATTATAGTTTTTCAGTTTAAAGGCGAAAATAGCAGGTTTCAGGATATTTAAATGCTGTTAGAAGAATCTAGGGATACAACTAAATAAAGGCAGCGATCTAGAGTAATCCAAGAGACATGGAGAAATACTGCAGTCACTATCGAAGCAGTTAACGGACCTTGCCACGACTGGAAAAGGTTCCATATTAACAGCCAATGATCTTTTTCTAGAACGTGAAACGATACTTCACCCAATGGGGTAAGCATACTACAGCATTCACTGATTATAAACTCAGATTATCGCCTTCACAAATCCCTTATCTGGTGTCATACCTTTATCTGTTAAGTAAATAATTACAGCTATTACTTCCACTCCGCTGTGTTCAGTTTTTCAGGTATAGTTGCATAAAGAAGGCTAAGTGTGTAAGATTTGATATGTTCAAAATCGAGTGTCGACCTGTTATTACGTTCTTCACAAAAAAAGGACTTACTCCAAATGAAATTAAACAGCGATTGGACGGTGTATATGGGGAAGCATCCCCCTCATGTTCTACCGTAAAAGAATAGGTCAAACTTTTTCGAATGGGTCGAGAAACCATCGAAGACGAAGAGCGTGCAGGTCGGCCCTTGTAGGTACTCACTCCTGAAACCATCGCTCTTATGGAAGGAGAAATTATAGAAGACCGGCGGCTCAAAGTTACAGAAATAGCAGCAAGGTTGAGTCTTTCTAAAACAACAGTTCTTCGAATTATTCATGAACATTTAAACATGAATAAGGTTAGTGCAAGATGGGTGCTTAGACTTCTTTCCTCAGTCCAAAAGCAGCAACGAGTCATCTGTTGTCAGGCCTTTTGCAGCTCTGCCATGGCAACAAGAGAGAAGTTCTGTAAACCATTGTTACAGTATATGAAACTATGATCCTCTACTATGATTCCTAATCCAAAAGACAATCAATGGTGTAGCGTAAACCTGGCGAAGTAACACATCTAAAGGCCAAGGTCACTCAGTCAACCAAGAAGATCAAGGCCACAATCTTTTGGGACTGTGAAGGAATACTCTTCATTGACTTCAAGAAGAGAAACACCACAGTAAATGGAGAGTATTATGCTGGCCTATTGCACAGACTACGTGCTTCCATCAAAGAGAAAAGGGGAGGAAAGCTGAGTGGGGGTACACAGCTCTTGTTGCAAAAGAAACTGTGAAGAAATGGCTTCAAGGAGATAGATCATCCATCGTACAGCCTAGATCTAGCTCTCAGTGATTATTTCCTCTTCTCAGAACTCAAGAAGGACCTTCGAGGAAGGAAATTTAAGTGTGACGAAGAGATGATGGATGGTGTTTATGCCCATTTTACATACAAGACCTCTGATTATTTGGGGGGGGGGTTAACATGTTAATTGAAAGATGTGAGAAGTGTATTGCAGTAAAAGGTAACTATATTGACAAGTGAAATGCTTTTGTCTTTATCATACCTAGAAAATGGTTAGGCTGGAAACTTATGGATCTATTCTTGTATATTCAGATCAGATGAATCATGTCACCGCATTCTTAGTGAGAAGCAATCTGGGATAACTCATTCAGGAAGACCTTCTTCTTAAAGACAATGAGAGATAACATATTACGCATCATAGACAATATACTCGGATGGGTTTCTGGTACAACTCTAATGTTTAGCGCAGTACTATCAGGTCGTTTCCGCAGACAAATACCTTGTCAGAGACTGTGATAGTGTGGGTAGAAAACATTTGTTATAAAATCCAAAGACTGAGCATTATAACTGATTTCATTTTGGTAGAAATGCATGACTTAACTATACTGTTTGCATTTATTATTGATCAAAGTGAAAAGTGGGAACTTGTCCATCGTCGTACCTGAAGATCGAAGCGACCGTTGCCATGCGCAGTTTCTGTGCAGCTGCGGAAGGAACGAAAAACATAACTGTTCATTTTCTGGTAGATTTCCTTTAAACGTTCCAAGAGCGTTAAGAAAACACGATCTTCAAATCGGAATAAACGCTGGTCTTTTACATGCTCGAATATCATGTGACTAACTGCTACTCGCAGCCTCATGAAATCAAAGATGCAGAGCGAGTTGCTGATGATTCACGTTAATTGAAGACAGTCGGCCGACATGCTTCACAGTCTGTCTGCCACACAAGTGGTTACATAAACCGTCTTAACAACATTAGACAAATGTTAAGCAGCTTTCACTGCCAGTTAAAATAATTCTCGTGCACGGCAGCCCGCAGCAAGGTCGTCCTCACTTGTTTGTTTTGCTTGCGATTTTCCATGAAAAGTTGGAAAAAGGCGTACATTTGTTGCTGGTATAACAGGGAAATATGCTGTGCTTGAAACGAGGTTGAAGTATTTCAAAAATTTTGTTGATTAGAATTATTTACGGGCGCTCTTTAATATCTCAGGTCATCAGCGTCCCATTCTATTCAGGACGTGAAACGGCCGATAAATTTTGCTCAAAGGTCTCTTCTTTCAGGCTTAAGGTTCTTTATCGTGCCGTAAATGTACGACACGGGACCCACGGCTTTACTTCTCTTCCGAAGGAAGCCGTACTTAGGATTTTTACGTCTGAAAAAATCTATCGACCCTGGCGGGGACTGAACCCGCGATTTTGGATCTATGGCTATCACTAGAACACCAGGACCGTAATTATGTTAAATATTATTATGATTCAGCGTAAACATATTTATTTAATGATATTTCAAGCACGCAGTCAAAGTTGCTATTTTTAATTTTTAGAATTCCATTTTTAATGTTTTCGGGATTTTTGGTAACTTGTACACTTATAAGCTTTCTAGATGTCTTCATTAATTTCTTCCTTGGTAGAAACGAAACTTTTTTTTTTGAGTAATCTATGGGTAGCCTCTGTGCCAAATTGTCAGTGTTACTGTTAAATTATTGATAAATGCTTTCACGAGTATTTCGTCACTAATGCAGTTAATTTTTAATTTAATAAAGTGCCATGTACCTGCCAGTAACACGTTTTATTTTATTTATCTGGGTAGCTAATGTACCAAAATAATTTATAGCAAATGCGATGCATAATCCAAAGTAGGAGCTTTTGAAATATCACCAACTTGGAAAATTTACTTCAATATAGCGTTCATACCAATATCCACTGAAAAAGAGTTTGGCTCTCAAAACACAATGCTTTGCTGGCAATGCCGTTCATTTTACATTGTTATCATTAAGAAATTCTTACTTCGTTCCCGTTACCCTCTCGTCCGGGTTCAAGTAGCCAGCAACGCTTAAGTAAGTCAAAATGCCTTATCCGTGCAAATATTATGTTCAACAAATTCAACAGTCAATATCTCAGAAACTTCGAATTAGGTACCTGAATTTTATATAATATATTTGTACACTTCGCGTGGTTGACTAAGAAAAAGGTTGCATTAAATGAAAGGAAAGTTACTATTTCTAAATATAATATTAAACATATTACTCATATAATTGGCTTTTAATTTAAGAAATGACAGCAGAATATTTTCAAACTTTTTAATTTAAATTAGTTCTCATTCTGCTAGTAATAGTATTATTTCCAAAATTTTATGCTCACAGTTTCGGATATAATGAAATTTTATTTTTTCAGATATTGCAATTAAACCCAAAAATAAAAAAGCTCATATTTGTAGAATAAATACTGTATCAATTCCTATAGGTTATTTATTCATTTCTTACTCTCGAAACTAAGTCTTTATCTTCGTTTTATTTATCTATCGAACAAATGAAAAAAAAAGCCTCTTCTCTAGAGGAAACATGTGCAAAATTATTCATGGTTAACTTAATGAATGATTAAGAATAGCGTAATAAAGGAATGAAAATAAAACATATAAAAATAAACAAGAAATTCAAAATATTCATATGTCGAAATCTGCAAAATGTAAAAAAAGCAATCAGTATAATCGCCATTTTCACTAAGGCCATCTGTAAGGACAGCATTATAAACAGACATGTTTAAAATTAATTACCTAGAAAGTGCCTTTGAAAAACATATGGCAATGTCAGTAGCCATGCTAAAAATAACATTTGTGGATATTTTGTGTTTAAAATGTATGAACACTGTTGAAAAAATGTATTAGTATTCTATGTAATTTCCGTTGTATTTAAGGTTTGTTAAATTTTTAAAACTATATCGTTAGGAATAAACTTAATAAATATTCCATTGTTTTACAAACGATTATCCGAACGATGATGAAGGCCTGAATGCACGAGTCACTCTGATGAGAGGGAACGCCAATAAATTATCAAACGCCTCTTGTCATGTTCTTATCTTTAAATTGATGTTCAGTACAACATCCACAAATTTAAAATACGCTTCCATGTATGAAAATTGGGTTGAGAAAGACAGAAATACTTTTGGAAGATATTAGGTGCATTAATCGTTGCTCCCCATACGTTGCCAGAATTTGAGTACAGTGGAAAATGGAGATCGCATAGGGCAGCACAAGAGCACGCAAAAAGATGATGAGAATATAATACGTTTTAAGAGAATTCCTACAGTTCACAAATGTTCAAATCTGGGAAGCTTTGAGTAATAATTTGGCATCATTTAAACAGACCAGGGAGGAAATAAATTCATGTCAACGATTTCTGCAGTTATTGAATCCTTCGCCAATCTCGCAAATGAGCATGGAAAGCTGGAACAGTGTATTATTATAGGCATAGGTGATGAAAATTGTATATAACAATATGATTCAGTGATCGGTTTTGAACTTCCAGGAGAGACTCCAAAAAACTATTCGAATTCTTCATAGTTAACCACACTATCAATGCGGGTTTTTCACAAAAAAACTTATGTTAGGCTAAGGTTTGGAAACCTTAGATAGGAAAAAAATTCATTTTTTTTTATTATGTTTATTTACGAATACTCTTTAACATTTCAGGTTATCAGCGTCCCATTCAAATCAGGGCGTGAAACGGACGATACTTTTGCTAAGAGGCCTCTTCTTTCAGGCTTGAGATTCTTTTTCATGACGTAAATATACGTCACGGGACCCACAGATTTAGTTCCATCTGAAGGAAGTCATATTTGGAATTTTTACTCCCCCGAAAAAATCCATCGTTCCTGACCGGAATTGAAAGGACGCAAATATGGTTATCACTGCACCACCAGGACCGATAAAAAATATCAAAGTCACGGCCAGGAGCGGAATCACTGTGCTGATGCTCTATCAGCTTAGCTACCGCGGCCTATCTAGCTTAGCACCGCCACGGGTGACCGCGGTCGTTAAGGCACGGACTCCTGAGCGGAAGGTCTGGGGTTCGAATCCCATTAGGACCGTCCTTCCTGACTGAGATGTTTTCCAGGTTTTTCTCAGTCCTCATAAATGGCAAATACGGGAAGGTACCCTAAACTTCGACCTGAAACGTTTCTTTCCTTTAAAAGAAAATCCCCAGTGTCCAGCGCGTGTGATGCCTCTGTAGTTAAAACGGGCGTGAAACACAATTCAAAAAAGTCTAACTTAGTGGAGGAGATTTGGGGCTGGAAGAATAAAGGCAGAGCATCGAATTGGATTGGATTTGATTGTTAAGAACGGAGGAGGATGTTTTGATACTTCACCCTTGCTCAAGGACTGGCTGCTTATGCCTATGACCAAAGGGAGGACACTTCGGGGAGGATGGAATGAGGTGAGGAAGACGCCAAACGAGGGATTGAACATAGCCAGAGTTTCAGATAGAACATTCCGACACGGGTGGAGCCCCCGCCCCTTATGTCCAAAGAGTTTAAGCCCCTTCGACGGATTGCTTTCACACTAGAGGCCAGGTCAGAATGCTTTACAAAGCGCTAGCTACCGTTACACCGCACCAGCTATTCGCCCTGGTACTTTCAATCCTATAACAGATCTGTGGAAGGAAATGAAAATAGGAAATTCATAGAAAAGAAAGATCCACCCCAGCATTCTGAGGGGTAGGAAACTAGTAAAAAGCTCAAGTGAGGATGGGTGGCCTCATGGGATTTGAAGGTCTTTAAGGCGCGACTCGTGAACGGAAGGTCGGAGGTTAGATTCCCACGAGGACCGTCCCCCCTGAATGAGACTTTTTTCGGGTTTTCCTCAGTCTTCATAAATGGTAAATGCCGGGGAGGTACCCTAAACTTAAGCCTAGAACGTTTCCTTCCTTAAAAATATCTTTCCCAGTTTATCATTTCATCACATGTATCCACCGCCTGTATTTTCTCAGTACTTAAAAGGGCGTTAAACACTATAAAAACAAAGGAGGGATTTGAACTCGGGAACTCCCTAATGCCAGCCTCAGGCATTGCCGCCTTAGCTCCCTCGGTACCGTTATCTGAATTTTTCCTATCTCTCGTTTTCAAATATTCAGAACTCGGCTAATAAATTGCCGCTTTCCAGAAATATATTCACGATATTTTGTACATATGTAAATCTGCTGATTCAGTGCAAAAAAAAAAATGGAACAAAAAATGTACAGTTTTAATAGAGGGTAAACTAAATGCAATTGATGAAAATATTGAACGTTCACCAAAAAATTAGTACAAATATGACGTTTAGAATATGGAGGAAAGCGTTAGAAAGATAACTGTCCTAACTAATAGCGTAAATCAAAATGTATTTAGCCGACAATGCCCATCTTCTATTAGATAAAAATGTATACGAGTGTACCTGGATATAAAGGAAGCGGGTTAAAGTAGGAACGCGTCCGTTTAGTAAACGGGATGCAAGAGCTGTCAAAGTTTGTAAACTGTACCGAAATAAAGGAAACGTTTTGGCAAAGTTGTTAGAAAACAAATATTTTTGATCAGCAATGAAATCAATGAAAACATTGTTGAGTTCTGCATACCTTCTTCTTCTCATTTAGAGCTAAAGCCCGGGGTGGGTTTTGGGCTGCCGCGGCGAGCTCTGCATTCGTCTTGTCTTCATTGATAGAGAGCATGTGATCAGCATGCCGGCACCCCACCCTTTGGCCATCACGCGGCTTTCGTGATCGAAGAGCGCAGCTTCCGCATTGTCCTTACGAGGCCCTGGATGCACCTCGTCCCATATTCCCCTAACTTTGATAAATTCTTAAGTAGGTACCGGGAATAGAACCCGGGACTCTAGGCCAGCAGTCAGCAACACTAACTACTAGTCCAAGAAGTTGGTCGTTCTGCATACCAAAAAGTTGATCTGCTTCAAGTAAAGATTAAGACACTTTGGGGTATGTGTAGATTCATTTGAAATAACAGGACTGAAGACAGGGACTTATTTTTCATGCTTCAATCGCTTAATTCAGGGAAAAGAAGCGTTTGGACTATCTTTCAATCAAGAAAGTAATGAGAAAAACAGAATACCCACAACTCAAACGAAGGAGAAATTTGGAAACATTATAAATGAACACAGTGGCTGCATAAGTCGGGTTTTCTTAATAAAGCAAGTTCGGCTCGTCGAATCCAGCCCATCATAGGAAATGAACACCATTACGTCAGGATTACGTCTGCTGTGACGCCAAACAAAAGCCCACGGTGCAGTATGTCCAAGGTCGAGATATTTTCTTCAAGAGAACGTGACGTGAACTGTATGAAATTTAACGAGTATCTAATGTGGATCTCTTGTTTTAATTATTAAAAAATCCTCCCTCTAATTTACTCCCCAATGCCACGGCAATATCAATACCGTTCAGCTGAAATCCGAAAAGGTAAGATTGAGATAATTGTTTAATTTAACCACCATAGCATTCTCTACTTAAGTTATTTCATCGTTTCTCTTTCGAAAGTTAAAAGGTAGGGGGATATGTGAGACTACAAGATATTAAATCCTTTGTTGTTTTTTTATTTGTTTTTACGGACGCTCTTCAACATGTCAAGTCTTCGGCGTTCCATTCAACTAAGGGCGTGAAATGGCCAACAAATTTTGCTCAGAAGTCTCTTTTTTCAGGCTTGGGGTTATTTATCGTGCCATAAATGTATGACACGGGTTCCACGGCTTTACTTCCCTTCCGAAGGAAGCCATGCTTAGGATTTTTACGCCCGAAAAAATCCATCGGTTCTGGCCGGGATCGAACCCACTTTCTTGGGTTTAGGAGGTCAGTATGGTTGCCACTACACCAACAAGACCGACTTTATTGTTTCAAAAAAGTCATCTGTACAATTCAAACTGTTAATTACTGATACATATACAGTTATGGAAGGAATAATTCTCAGCTAAGATGAAGGTGGTGGACAACCGATATTAAATAATGGAAAATGCCAAGAATTCGTAGAAGACCCAAAAACAATCTTTACAGATAAGTGGCTAGCTATGTCTAAACTTCTGATGCACAGCTGAGAAAATAGCGTTTCGAAATTGTACAGGTGTTTAAGTTATTTTGGGATATTTCAGGTTAGCTATAACCTCTGCCGCATACTTCGAATCTTTGCCTCGTCTCATGATTGCTGAATTGCCACTTGTTCGTCACTTGTTTTAGTTTTTTTTCTCTTTACTTTGAAAATAACAATATACTTGCATTTAACCATAATGAAATCACTGAAGCGGTTGACACCAACTCTCTTCTAAGGCACATACCGAATTATCACCAACCGACCTAAAAATTTAACTTTAGAGAGCTTGACTGTGATTTTCTTTCTTCATCCAAAGCAGACTTATTTATTTTCGCTTAATTTTGACCAAATCACCTTATCTATAAGCATTAAAAGTTTATTTTATAAGGTTTAGTAAAAGTTACGTAATTTTTTAATATTATTTTATTTTTTTTATAGTTACTATAACCTCTTCCCTTGGATTTTGTTGTGATATCCAAGTTGCCATAAAATCCAATGGATACTATGAATGGATATATGAGGTGGTATCCGGAATATTCGGGACTGGTGCTGCCATCTGGTCAAAAACTTACTTTGAGACTAATGACCGCCGACACCCTCGAAGTAGTTCCCTTCCCCACATATACACCTGTCCCAGGGAGTCTGCTATTTTCCAAGTCCATCTTGGAAGTCATGTTCTTTGAGGGTGTTTAGCACAGACAGCGTTTCTTCTTGAATCCTCTCAATTGTATCGAACCGATGTCCTTTCAACTTGATTTTGAGTTTGGGGAATAGAGCGAAGTCGCAGGGTGCCAAATCAGGCGTGTGGGATAACCGTCAAGTTGTTTTTCGTCAAAAAGCTCCTGGTGAACAAGGAATTGTGACAGGGCCCATTGTCATGATAAACAACAGTTCCCTTGTCGCCACGTCGTCTCCCCACATTTTCACGGAGCCGTCGCGAAACGTCAAAGTAGTACTTGGAATTCCCTGTTTGATTTGGGGGATGAATTCTTTGTGCACGATCCCCTTGGTATCAAAGAAAACTAGGAGCATGCTCTTGTCTTTGCTCTTCACTTGTCTCGCTTTTTTGGTCTTGGTGAGTTCGGGCTCTTCCGCTGGGAGGGTTGTTGTTTTGTCTCAGGGTCATAAGCGTACATCCAGCTCTCATCGCCGGTGATGACCCTGGACAAGAAGGTTGGGTCATCGGATACGGCCTGATGAAGCTCACTTCAACACGCTGCGCCTTCTGATCAGCAGTCAGGATTCTTGGTACAAATTTTGCGGCGACACGATGTGCCCAATTCGTCAGTTAAAATTCGTTGGCATGTCCCATGACCAATTCCCACTTCATGAGCAAGGTCTTCAATGGTTCAATGTCTATTCTCAGGAACCAAGTGTTGAACTTTGGCAACAATGTCAGTCGTTGTGCAGCTGACGGGCCTACCGGCGTGAGCATCGTCTTCAATAGCTGTACGGCCGGCTCTGAACCGAGCATGCCACTCAAACACACGTATACGGCTCATGCTTTGTCCCCCAAATACTTGTTGAATCATTGTGAGGGTCTCCGTAGTATTTTTCTTGAGATTTGCACAGAATTTGATGCACACTCTTTGTTCTAATCTTGGACCCATCGTAAAGTCACCACGCACTACACACAGAGTATCATGAAAAGTACTATAGAATCTCAACACATCTACCCGAATATTGTGGATACTACCTCGTACATTACTCTAATGCTTCTCCAATGAATGTAATTTTAGGATCACTATGTACAGGATTCGCTTTAACTTGCTTTATAATGAAACTTTATTTCTTTGCTATAGTAGTTTCTCATTAAATTTTCTTTGAAATTTTGTTCACCTGCCAATGTGTTTAAGCGTATTGTTTACATAAGTTAAAACGCATTGAATTTTATTCAATATTTTACCAAATTCTCTATATGAAGATTTACAATTGCTTCTTTAAACTCATCATTAATTGCAAATCTTTTTCTTTCTTCGTTCTTGACACAAATAATTGGTAGTTTAAAACACTGTAACAAATGAACATGACTAACTCTGCTCTTTATGTGATGTTTGTCCTATTCGCCAAAACACCGAGAACACTACTAACTGTGCTGGAACAATTACGCGAGCATAGCAAAAATGCAGGGCTATCACTGAACAAACTGATGACCTGAAACTCCAATACATATTGTTGGAACAGTCCTCGCATATTTTAGTGAATATACATTCATACCAACTTTCTTTCCATGATAAAATGGAAAAAGAAGTATAAAGAAGGATCTCATTAACCTGGAGAGCATTTTGGGTCCTTAAGTTTATATTGTTAGACCAAACATTAACTAAGAAAATCAGATTCCAGATGCTGGAAACTGTGTAACCCTGTGCCAGACATAGTCAGTGACAGAAAAACTAAAGGAAAAATTAAAATATGCCAAACAAAATTGCAACGCAAGCTCCTGGGAACAACTTTGAAGAACAAATACCTACAGTATTAATAAAATCGGATATCTCAGACAACAGACAAATACGCACAAATAGGTACCAGAACTAAATGGCAATGGGGGCGGCCACGTCGCAAGAATATAGGACAGTAGATGGACCTACATAAGGGACCCCCGGAAAGAAAAAAGGAAACAAGGCAGACCCAGAAGAAGATAAGACGATCTCTTCAAAGAACATGTAGGTCCAGATTGGTCAAGGGTAGCAAGAGGAAGAGAAAAATGGAAATCTCTCGAGAAGCAACTAGTGCAGTGAGAAATAGAATAACCAAAGAACAAATCAGTCAGTGTGTTAAACAACATACGAACAACTAGCGTGGAATAGCTCACCATCTTAGGAAAAAACAAACTCCCTCTACTTGTTAGGAGGACTTTGCCCTATAAGGGATACAATGGGACATCTTTATCTTTAAATAAAATTTTCGTGTAAAAATACAACTGTTTCACACTGAACATAATCATTGAAACATTTACCCCCAAAACCATCTATTGTTCCTTAATTTTGTTAACCTGCAATGTCTTTGCAGTATAAAGAATTTCGTATTTTGCATCTTATGAAAATGTTATTATTTTCTATTTAACATTTTATTTTATAAAAATAATTATTTACGTATGATCCAACATTACAAAACAGAAGCACTCCGATAAATTACCTTAAAGCTTAGTTCAAAGCTCCTTGAAGATTTTATGAAGTGACAGTTAAAAGTCACAACTGCGTGAGATGAAGGTATAATTTCGTGGAAATAGACAAACTCTTGTCTGTCAGTCACTGAGTATGTCAGCATGACAGTTTTCTGCTTTATAACTAACTCTACCCTGTCACCGCAATTCATGACTAACGACTTCGTGCCTGATATTCTGTAAACGTCGAATTACTGCACATCATTGACTCAGCACAAATGTGGTAGTTACACTCATTATGGTGCACTGGTGAGAGAGATAATGGCTTCATTGTTGTTCATAATAATTTGAGGGACGTCGGAAAGTAGCAAAATACTTTTAGAAAAGATTCCTCGGAAGAGAGATGTGATTATATATGGGAGAATATTGCCAGTGTACAGAAGTTTATGTTAGAAATTATCATAGAATAAACATATAAAACGGAAATGCGAAAAAAATTAGTGCAAGATTACTCGTTTGTTTTCTTTTGAAATACGTTCTTTCAATAATTTTGATCTTAAGGCCACAAGTGTACTAAAATATACAGAGTGTACCAAAAAATGTATACGCACTTCAAGCATTGAAAAAACTGTGTTAACATAACAAAACTGAATTCACACAAACAGAAAATAATGAGCACTAATCATCTTAGACTTTTACAGTTACAACAGTTGCTCAAAATGGCCACCATCGGCGTCGATACACTTCTGAGTACGTTTAACTACTGATTGAGCAACGTTTGCGAGTGTCCTCAGCAATTGCAGACATGCCGTTTCAATTTCTTCCCGAAGTGCTGTCAGTGTACCTGGTTTTCTACGGTATACAACATCCTTAAGAGTTCCCATAGGTAGAAGTCTAACGGAGTTAGATCCGGAGAACGCGGTGGAAACTCAATCGAACCTCTTCGTTCTATCCAGTGTCTTGGAAAATTGTCATCAAGGTTCGCACGTACATTTCGGTGGTAATGTGATGGTGCACCATCCTGTAAGAAGTAAAATCCCTCATTTCCATATAGTGTATGAAATGTGCATATAATGTTCAAGTGCACTGCACCAGTTACTATTCATTAAAAAAATAATGATTCAATTAGACCCCTAGATGGACACCAAACATTTATTCCAGGTAAATTAACACCTTTTCCAAAATAACACTTGGATTGTTATCACTCCAGTAGACACAGTTATGCTGGTTAACAGTTCCGTTCAACTTATTGTGCCTTATCGGGCCAAACAACTTTCCCTATGAAGGCCTCATCCTCTTGCACCATATTCCGAAACCACTAACAGTACTGCATTCGCCGATCAGGATCATCTTCATTTAATGCATGCAAATTTCTTAGGATGAAAACTTCCAACTTAGGTGTTTTAATAATACGACGTACGCTGGTTCTGCTAATCCCAGTCTCACGTGCACATTGCTTTGTAGATTTCTGCGGTGAGTACTCAAAACCATAGCTGAGGACGCGGAGCTTATTGCTGTGCGAGATCTCTCAGATCTGCCGTTGTAAACATCGCATACGGTACCACGAGTCTCAAATTTGTCTCGAATGCGTGCAATTGTTCCTCGCGTTGGCGGTTCTGTTCCTTACACACGCCTCCAATGCCTTTGAACTTCAAAAACATTCTCGGTTTTCCAACACCACTTCAAAATTGCTCTCCGCTGTTCAAACGATAATCATGGCTCCATTTTGTTTTAGCAACCCTAGCATAACGCAATGTGAGTCACATCTGTTTACAGAACATCATATGATAATCTTGCCTTCATTTGTTCATTGTTCATTTACCTGTCACGTAGCAACGCTATCATGGTGTATGTGAGTCACAACTATTTACAGAACATCATACTACACATTACTGTTGTTTTTGGGTCCTACTTACCGCCACGGGTGGCCGAGGTCGTTAAGGCGCGGTCTTGTAAGCGGTAGGTCAGGGGCTCGAATCCTGCCAGGACCGTCCTCCCTGACTAAGTTTTTTCCAGGTTTTCCTCACTCCTCATAAATGGCAAATGCCGGGGAGGCACCCTAAACGTAGGCCTGGAACGATTCCATCCTTAAGAATAAATCGTTTCCCAATATATCATTTCATCTCATGTATCATTAGTGTCCATCGCCTGGGGTGCCTCTGTAGCAAAAGGGGCGTTAAACATTACTCATTCGGTCCAACTTTGAAATATATTAAATAGTTATCTACTGTAAGGTGTGTATACATTTTGGCACCTACTGTATATATATATATATATATATATATATATATATATATATAAAACTATAAGCAAATATGCGTGATATGTAAAGTAATTGGTTTTTATTCAGTACTTAAAAATTATGGATGCATGCGTACACATTAAAGTTATTCAAAAAATTTGGAAGAATGGTAAACTTTAAACCCAAAGTTATATACGGTATTCTGTAACAAATATAATCTATGAGAACTGGAAATTAGTGGTAATACTGTAACCACCTGTGAGAGTATTGTAGCAGGGCTTAGCTTTTCAACACACTCAACCTCAGTAGTGCACTGCATGTAGACGGACGAATACGACGTTATCAAGAAGTGGTTTAAATCTAGACCATGCTTTCTAAAAGTGAGTAGCGTGTGTGTATTAAAATTGAGGTGCTACGCGGTAGGTAACCAAGGAAATAGCACGTGAGCCTGAGAAACCTGTGGCACGAAACCTTGCCATAATGGGCGGTGGCCCGTTGGGTGTTAAACTTTCAACAAGAACACGATAGAGTGAAGGAAATAGCGCTTGATGGTCGTCCTGTCCTCAAAGTCCATTATTGTTTTGGTTAAATTACTGCTATAGGTGGATTGGTTACAAACAGCTAAGGAGCTAGCAAAAAAGCTACACTATAGTGCTATGCTACAGCGCTCCTTAGCTGAAAAAAATAATAAATTAAAAAAAACCGGTTTAGCTACGAGTTTTCAGCGTCTTTCCAGAAGTGTGGCAGAGGATTTCACTGTAAAAGTCTCCAGGTTCTAAAATAAATGGTTTGCTATATATGAAAATGTCGGTCGTAAATAATGTGGGCGCTCTCCTTTCTGTCGGTCCTGGTGGCGTAGTGGTTACCATACTTGCCTCCTAAACTCAAGATCGCGGGTTCAATCCCGGCCAGGACCGATGGATTTTTTTTTCGGGGCGTAAAAATCCTAATTATGGCTTCCTTCGGAAGGGAAGTAAAGCCGTGGGTCCCGTGTCGTACATTTACGGCACGAAAAAGAACCTCAAACCTGAAAGAAGAGGCCTCTCAGCAAAATTTGTCGGCCGTTTCACGCCCTGAGTTGAAATGGAACGCTGATGACCTGAGCTGTTAAAGAGCGTCCATAAATCAATCAATCACGCTCTCCTCTGGATCCAAGGTTCGCAGATTCAAGCACGACAATGGATTTTAGGACGAAAAATTTCTAGTGAAAGGCCTTTGGGAGGAATTCTAAGAAATGGTTCCTGTGTACTGAATTTACTGCACGTTAAAAAACTCCATAACCTGGAGTTCTCTGGAAAAATTATCACCGCTTCTTGCCCATGTACCTTATTTCACTGTCGGATGATGGAGGCGATGGGTACCTCTTCATCTGCTGGGAAAATGTTTACTTATTCGCTTTAATAATTCTTCATGTTCCTGGACGGTACGACGTGTACTAATTAATTACATACGTTGTAATTTCCTTAATTTTTTCCAGCTCTCGTATGAACGCGTCTTATTACCATATTTAAAGAAACACGTTTTAAATTCAAACAATTGTGAAAATACATGTTTACCAATGATAAAATTATACTATTTTTATACCCGAGCTATTTTCTTTAATTATTCCACGCTTAATGCTCAGACTAACTTTTTATTCCCATACAGCGTAGTGGATTTAATTTTATGTCGGAGGAATTGCCTGGGGCTTTCTATAAATTTGAAAAGGCAAATGCCATAAAGATTGAACTTTTATCATCGCAAACACATTTCTTTCACCATCGGAAGGACCTTTGGCAATGGAGAGAGAGAGAGAGAGAAAAAAAAACGTTAAAACACGTGGAAAACTTTAAAATCAAAACATGGAAATTTTTCTCATTTCATTATTTTAACGGCACTCTACTCTTCAATTTACTAGTTAATGCTTTTAAAGCAGGTGAGTTTATTCTCACCAAATATATACATTTTGATCATAATGAAAATTGTTGTAATTATTTCAAAATTATTAGGTTCATTTTTTGTTACTTGCTAAATTTCCTAAACCTCATAACTGATGTGATACTCGCCAGGTGGCTCTGAATAGTCAACGGTATCCCAGAGTCGCATAGCTTTTAATATAAGTGCAATGTGATTAAATTGCAAAGTGATACGAGTTTGGTTTTATTATTTGTGACTTATTGTTAAAGTTACTGTATTTTGTTTTTGAGGTTATCAATTTATAAACATTTCTTAGCTTAATGTGTAAATCTAGGTGGTTTATGTCCACAGTTTCATAAAGTGTCAGCTTTTAACCATACATGTAATTGGGTTCGCAGCTGCCATAAAGAATTCCAATTGTTTGTGACAGGTTTTCACATCCTCGCCCACCCGTAAGCGAATTTACATACCAGATAAATGATAATTATATAATATCTTGTCTTATTGCTTAAGATAGTACATTTAACAAGAAAATGTTTGTACTTCAGAAGATTGCCTGGTACCACTCCCTATTAAGCTTCAAGGGAAGGCCGCTGACAGTAACATTGGAAAATGCAAACCTGTTCAGTGGAAGGCGGAAACAATAAGCTCTTTGTCTTTTCGCTAGTTGTCAAATCTTCTCAAAGCCGTTACAAATTTCTTCAGTAGCGGTGAAGGTGTCACTGGCCTCTCACACCACGCGATAGTATGTTTAAAAGTCTATCGGAATCTATCTAAAGGAGATGAAAGTTTTGAAGAGTTAAAAATTAGCGCGTTTGGATGAGCCATAACTTGCCAATTACATTAAGGAATTTCAGGAGTCCAGCTTTCGTGAGCGCGCCTGCGAGAACCTCTGTGAGCTAAGAAAACCATGTGGCGACTCTTCAAAAATCGTATATTAGGGAAATACCCCCGCGAAGTATCGAAGTTGAAGCAGTTGGAGCAGGAGTTAGAGTTGGGGCAGTTGCAACAGTTGAAGTATTTTGAGTTGACGCCTGCTGTTCACACACGAAGTTCTGAATATTCAATTTATTCAGGCAGTCGATACTTCAAACGTTGGTTAGAGCACGAGTCATGAGTTATTTAGAGCAGTCGTCAGTCATCGGTGCCCCTGAGATACCCGGGGTACGAGGTGGGACCCTCGGGTAAGAACCAATTACATCGAGGTGGTCGCGGCCGGCAACAAGTAATCGTGATTCCATTAGCATCGGATTTTTGCCGCACCCGCGAACCGCCCACGTTCATAAAAACCACTTCAAAATTGGCGCCCAACGTGGGGCCACTATATCGAAAAATACAATCTCGTGTTCTAACCAGCTGTTGTGTAAAAACCTCTTTCATTTCTGGATGAACACAGTTAATTTACTAAACATATGTATATGTAAATAAATGAGTTTAAGTCTACGTTTTGTATTCATCTTTCTTTAACGAAGGAACGTGTATACAACTAGTTTGAGCCATACCAATGCTTTTAAGAATACACCTCAAGTTTGGAAACGTGAGGATTGTTAACTCATGTTTCATGTTTAATTTAAAACGCCACAGTTTTAAATTATAAATGTTAGATCACACTTAGAAAAAGATTATGAATTATGTACGTATAAACGTTCTTTAGAAAATAGAATAAAAAAAAAAGTAACAGGTTACAGTTTATGCTTTGCAAATATTAACCGATTTATTATTATTATTATTATTATTATTATTATTATTATTATTATTATTATTATTATTATTGAAATGGTGGTGACGGCAGCTTAGTGGAATGTTTTAGAGCGTTTACTTACATCGAGTAGATCCGGGTTCATGCTCAATGGCCATCAGTGTAATTGTGGCATAAAAATGCAGTCAGGAAGGTTTCATTGCGTCCTAATAGCCCCTTCTTCCTATTATGAGCTTCATTCACGGAAATACAGTTCCGATTATAGGCAAGGAGTAGAAACTGAGCTATACTGCGACTCCCTAATCACCAATGTGTAGACTTTCAATATTGGTTTATGCAATGTGTGGTTGTAATCAGCTTTATCTTCATTGAAAAATTTTGTAAATAATTATCTTAGTTAACGTCACTTAATATTCGACTTCAGCAGTCCTTAAGGTTGAGAAATCACAAATGTTTCGTTTAAATGGAACCTCCTGTTATATAACACTTGGCCACTATTAGAGATGTGCGCTTTTTGGTGTCTGTTCGTACATTTTAAGATGTTAACCTTCACTCTTATTAACATCTTCGCATTATGTTGCTAACTTCCTTTGTCTGAAGAGAAATCCTTGACATAGTAAAGCCCTTGTAAGTATACACAGCCTTTGGTTTGGTCTTGGAGAAGTTTATAATCCTGTATTTTTTTTTCCTTCCCATTTTCAATGCACATAAGAAACCAGATTGTTAATTTTGAGAACAAAATTAGATGCTGCTGCATACTTAAATAAACTTCTGTGTCTACAAAAGTTCCAAACTAGGTAACTTATAAGCATTGTTTGAAAAGCTGCACTTTATTGAATGCTGATTAGTTAATGAAATGAATATACCCTTATGAAATATGAGATAGATTTTTTTTTTTTTGCTTTCATTTATTGAAATGTTATGCTATTAATTATAAAAGTGGTGCGTTTTAGAATTAAAGGAAGGAGCTAATATTAAAAGAAGTGATATAAAAATAATCAAATTAGCTAAATAAACAGGGAACAAAATGGAAACCTTAATCATTTCCTGAATTTTGGAATATTTTGCTAGCTTCACAAAATGGACTCATAACTGTAAATATTATGCGCTTATTAGTTAATTTACACCCCTTTTAATGTGATTAAACACTAAAAATGTTGTATTAAAATGTGTGCGTGTGCGCTTGCGTGCGTGCATGTGTGCGTCTGTAATGTCAAAGAAACCAGCGGCAGTTTAAAGTTTGTGGTCTAATAAAGATGAGGGTTTAATTTATGAATAATTTGTTTTATTGTGATGTAGAATACAATTATCAGATAAAAGGGGATATTTTTGCCATTCAAATAAAGCCTTAAGACCGTCTCCTTAGCCTAGTGGTAGCTTTTGGAACTGCCAATCTGGAGTTTCTGGGTTCAATTCCCGGTCATGTCAAGTTGTCTGTGTAAAGGTTTTTCGAAGTATACCTTACCCTTAAGGTGCCTAGCGCTCCCAGCCTGTTTGTACCAGCTCTAATTAATTTCATTTATCTCTACGTTCACAATCTACAGACGTCACGATTAGACCAAGGCACTCAAAGCCACAACAAATAAATTAATTAAAAATCCCTAAAATTAAAAAAAAAAATTGAAAGCAAGAGATTTTTTCCAGAGCGATGGGTGACTTTCGCAAGAGATTGCTAAAGAGTGATCATTAGGGCATAAATATCTCCATATTTAAATATTGCGAATAGTTTTGTCATTACAACAAAATTTAGAATAATATAAACTTAAAATGTTTTATTCTGTAGCTTAAATTGCAAAAAAATATTTGATATTAACACGTATTTGTTTAAAAATGTACAAGACAATACAACAAACGCTAACTTAAATGTTTAGAACATTTGAAATATCAACAAACATGAGATAAACACAATCGGACCATTGCAAATGAATTCCATAAATATTAACTTGAACACAGCTGTCAGGTGTTAACATGAAAGTTTGCACGCTTCAAGATTGTGATGCGGATTTGAAAACATCACACCATCATGGAAAGTACTCGTATGTGAATGTCATTTTAAAAGTTACTGTGGTTGATAGAAACAAAGTAAACAAGTATATCACTAATAATTGTGTGGTTATGCATTTTTTTCATATTTATAGTTGTACATTTTGACTTAGATAGATAGATAACTTAACCTGTTTGCGGTTAAGTTTAATGTTCGTTATGAATGGTGTTTGATTTCTTAGTTTTGATGATTCTGTGTTAACATCTGTTATTTCATTATGAAATAAATGGGTCGATTAGTTAATTTTTGCTATTTTTAAAACGCATTTTCCATTGTGGCGATGTTGCAGTCTTTGCAGAATTCCTTTGAATAGCCATCTGCGTTGGGGATTTGTCGTGTTTCTCTTCCACGTTGATACCGCCATGCTTGGCCGAGGTAATTAAGGCGCAAACTCGTGAGCGAAAGGTCTGGGGTTCGAATCCCGCCAGGACCGTCCTTCATAACTGAGGTATTTTTCAGGTTTTCCTCAGTCCTCATAAATGGTAAATGCCGGGGAGGTACCCTAAACTTAGACCTGGAACATTTCCTTCCTCAAAAAATCCTTTCCCAATATTGCATCTCATGTATCATCAGTGTTCACCACCTGTGGTGCCTCAGTAATTAAAACGAGTGTTAAACACTATTAAAAAAAAAAAAAGGAAGAGGACGTACCAGCGTACCACATGAAACTGTTTCCTACATGAAATGTTCAAAATGCCCTCTTGGTTATGTCTGATTAACGTGTAATTCTTTGATTCACTGCCATGTTTTGTGTTCCGTTTGAATAAGGTAAAGTTGATGCGCGTATCAAGGGTATTTTGAACATTTCATTAAGAAAGAGTTTCATGTGTTTTTATGTTACGTATTGTTCCTGTGGGTTTCCCATGGTTAATGTACTGTGAAGAGTTGTAGAAAATGAGTTCTAACATGGAAATAAGGACCCATGTCCTTATAACATACTTTCTTCTTCTACGTGTGAGGAGTGTGTCCCGAAAGTTTAGCCATACCTTATTGTTACATCCGTTATATCTATTTTCGTTTCAGGAAGTTTTTTTAAAGGATAAAGTTGGGGATATTGTAAAGATTAATGGAAGAATCGGTCAGAACAAATATCATAAAAAGTTCTTCATTGGCATTCATTACCATCTAGATTTCATCTAGTAATAAAAGATTTCACCTTGCAACAAAATAACAAGTCTAAACATAAATCTGTAAACTGAATGAAGTACATCGTATGCAAAGGGTGCTTGACTATCCCAAAGTTCGGATTGAAACTTCATGGAATTTTTATGGGTATACAGGAAGTGCTTTTTACAACTCTTACAATATCTTAAAAGTAATGGAAGGTTATAGCATCAAAATGCCCCCAAAGATTTAAACAAATTCTAAGTTTTGCTAGGCAGTTATTAAAGACAAGATGGACTTTTGATGAAAACAGAGGTTTAATTTTATTCCTGTAATGGATATTTTTTGCCTCCATCGTTGTATTTTTGGCCCAAATAACATATTTTTGTGCTTATTTATTTCTTTGTTTCTGTTCCTCATAGAAATAGCGGGGAAATTATATGACATATTGAAATGAATGAGCGATGAGGTATATTTGCAGAATGATGTTAACCATGATTAGTTTGCATAGTACTAGCATTAACAAGTCTATCATTGTTCATTCCAATAGCTTGTCTTCCTAAAAACCTTAATATTAAAATCCTCTTACCTGCCTTCAATTTCCTGTGAAGATTACAACCACATCCGGTCCATAGATCACGTTTAAGATGGCACTGGGGGGTTTTACAGGAAATTATCCCGTTTCCTTTCATCCGCCCATCTGTTAGTCAGCCAGCGTTTGTTAGAACATATCCCCTGTTCTCTTAATCTTTGTCGCCTAAGTCCAGTGTTTTGTATAAAATATGAAACATTTAGTTTTATATGATATTTACTTAAATACTGCTGATTTTATCTGTTTACAGTTTTGCATATTTATTATGCATTATATATTTATACATAATATGTGCAATGCCAATTAGTGGCACTATTACATTTGAGCAGTACACCTAAAACAATCGGATTATCTTGTATTGTTTAAAAGGGTAATATAATTTATCGAAAGTTTAATAATGCGCTTATGATTAATTTAAGTTTGTTTATTCATTTCTTATTTATTATTTATTACTGAACAGTAGGAACCTTTCAATTTGGTTATTCCATCAGAATCTCTAGAACAATCAAACTACAATAAACTTTTTTTTAATAAAAGAAGTTTCTTACATTTAAAAGTATATTACCTTATAGCAATTGCTGAAAATATCGTCCTCCCTCAGCTAAGCGGGCGTTGTACCGGTAAACACATTCCGATTGACACGATTTAGTTGAACCACTGTAATGTTTCATTTCATAAGTTTTCTCGAGTTCTTTCAATTTACGAGGATTTGCTTTGTCCACCCGGCTACTTCGCAAATAAAAATCACAGACTGTCAGAAAGGTAGTTGCAGGCAATAGACTTGAGGTTAATTTCGCTGCTGCAAGTTTTATGTTCAACCCTTTTTAATTAACGATAAATACTATGAATAAGTATTATCGTGTGTAGAGCGCAATGATAGGTATTTATTTCAAAGCTAGGTAGTAACACGCAATTACTCTTCCCCTCACCGCTGGAACGGTAGCTATATCATTACCCTCACATGAGATGTGTTACAAAGCCTACACGGAGGTATGTAATTAAACTTAGCTATATGTTAGACACCGGTGGCTCAGTGCAGATATCCTATATACATGTGGTAATTAGTACAATGTACGCAATGCACATTTGGGGACGTTTACGTTGTAGATGCAAAGAGACGTCGTTGCATTTAATTGGATTCCTTATGGGAAAGCTTAAGTGCTTTTTGAAAGAGTAATCTGTCTGCTAGCACTCAAAAATTATTTAAATATTTGGGGTAACAAAAGAGCATTGATAATAAATTTAGAAAAATTAACTAGTATTACAGATATGATTAAAATGGTGAAATAGTTATACCATTTCAATAAATTATACAATTACCAATGCTTTGTACATCCTTCTAGTTTGTATTATAGTATAGTACTTTAAAAACTTGCCCGTCTGAATAACCAGCTGTTTAACGTAAATTTAATTTAAATGTAACACATCAACTTAAAAATTGAGAGAGAGGTTTAAAACCAATGTTGTTTACATTTAGATATCACTCTTTCATCCCAGCCTCCCCCACTTTGGAATTTCAAATGGTAGCTACATTTATGGTTATTTCAGTTTGGACAGAATAATACCATAAAACGATTTATCATTTAATCCAATGGTTTGTTTTGGTAATTAATTGTTTCCATTTTTTTAAAGTGTTTAAGCCTGTTTTACTACTGAGGCACCCCCACAAACGATGGACAATGATGATACATAAGATGAAGTGATAATTTCAGAAAGGAGTAATTTTTTTTTTCAAGGAAGGAAAGGTTGAGTATCTTCCCGGCATTGTCATTTATGAGGACAGAGGAACATCTGAATATAACCTCAGTCAGGAAGAACGTTGCTGGTGGGAATCGAACCCCAGACCTCACGCTCACGAGTCCGCGCCTTAACGACCTCGGCCACCCATGGCGGTTATTTGCAAGTGTGTACACACTACAAAGAAGAGCAGAATTAGTCACAAATTCCGAAATAAACTGTAATATTAATAATTGAAACTGTAATATTAATAAACTGTAATATTAATAATTGAAATTTCATTCAAAACAAATTGTTGTTTATTCTACAACTAAGGTTCAAACTCAAACATAGCAGTTCATGGTAAACAAACAATTGACTCCTTTTTAAATTTGAGTATCAAAATGTAGGGGTGCCGTTTAAAATTTCAAAGTTGAAGTAACTGAAGTTGAGGAATGAAATCTAAACTTCAATCAACGTGGATTTTAAGTTTTCAAGTCGTTGTTGAAATGTTTAGGCACCACCCATAGCATTTTAGACAATTTTTCTTAAATATTATGTAAATTAGCATTGTTAAGGTCGGGGGTTCCTTTTCGTTTTAGTACTAATTTCGTTTACTACTTTTTGAAAGAAATGCCATGTCTTCCGTATACTTGGCAACGCCTCGGTATGGAATACTTATCGTCCGGAGTAGGCAAACAGACACACGTCAACACAGCCCACTCGAGACCGGTAATGAATCATGGGTGCCGAACGTGAACAGTCGTGTAATACAGTATTATCGCGTAGTTCCTTTGTCTGATTGCTGGTGCTATTTCGTCCACAACAAAGAATTTCAATTTTTGTACCTGCCCAGTGCCCAAAAGAATTTCAGATTTCTTCTTCTTTCTCCTGCTCCCTCATATATTGGGCACTTCGCTTGTATCAGGTACTTCATTGCTCTTCCCAACAGTTATGTGGTCTTCCGATGTCTCTCGTGCCAATTGTTTATAACGGATCATCGACAAGTTCCTCCGCACTCGGGTGATGTACACTGCACAGGAGAAAGTTCGGACCCCTGATTTTCTGACATTCTTTCTTTCCGTCGAAACCGGCTTTTAGCAGGTAATCTGCCCGCGGAGTGTAGCGTGTGCTTTCCTTGGTGATTAAGTGAAGACAATAACTATAAGCTTTGTGTGCGGTCAGTGCTGCCAGTCGAATTCGCTTCCCTAGTTGAATTTCGGTTACACAATGGCTGCGGTGCGATTTCTCGATGATCCTTTATATATATATATATATATATATATATATATATATATATATATAACATTTATAATCATTCTCAAGAGATGGAAAATACGTGCATTTCGGTGCTCAGTAATTTTTTTATTAATCCCATCAATTTTCAGCTCATCACTAATAACATATTTAGATAACACAAGAAGAACAGTGGCCTCTTATCCATCTTCATTTTAACCAAAATCCTCCTTATAGTTCTAGGATCAGCATTTGCTAATATCCAGTCGTATGTTTTTGCTATTTTAAGAACAATCAGCTCTAGAGAAGCAAACAATGTCAAATAATGACCACCAGCCTCTTAATCAAAACTTTAGTTTTAACATTTTTATATTATTTAAAGCATAATGATATGTATATTTATTTATTTAAGCAATACATTAAACAGAAGATTACAACCCCGAAAGAGCAAAAGCTCTAGCTCGGGTGCAAATGCAGTTTCTTATATACATTGAAATTTTGTATATATAATTACAGAAATTGGCGGAATATAAAAAGACAAATATACATAAAAATTCTGATACCAGATATTAGTGTATTGTAAGAAGTCATATCAAACCGATGTCATATAATGAATCATTAAAAAGTATATACATAAAAATCTAGGTTAAAATTTTAAAACAATTGTATTAAATACATGAGTGCAAAACAATCAGATAGTATCGTGTGATGAGAATATAAATAAAAAAAATGGAGTTAAAGCATACGAATCAGGTAAAATGATTATTTCAAGTTTATAGACATTGAATTGGTTGATGGTTATTCATAACAAAGTAATTTTAAAGATCTGATCTGAAAGTTTATAACTTGCCGCACTTCTCAAGAACTTCATTCCACTCGCTTGCAACCTATGTGTGTGCGTATGTGTGTGTGTGTGTGTGTGTGTGTGTGTAAAGGAAGGAAGCGTTCCAGGCGTAAGTTAAGGGTACCTCCTCGGCATTTACTATTTATGAGGACTGAAGAAAACCGGGAAAAAATGGCAGGTATTAACGACAGACCTTCCGCTCACTAGTCCATGCCTTAACGACCTCGGCCACTCCTGTCAGTAGGAATGGAAATTGCCTTATAAATTTTCATCATAGAGAGTTTCAGATTTGATTCACGTAAAACCATGCACTTGTTCCCCTAAGTAATTGTAGTTTGTACACACTATTGGAAACCGATTCACCTTCAATCATTAAGTGAAATTAAAGTTCCGCGGGCACAGGTAATTGATCTTGCCCAGTCGGGTTTATAACATCAACTTTTTCAGTTGCATTACTATAGGAACTGTAAGATTTTCTACTCTGTGTTATATATTGTGGAGTACCAAAATGAGATATCTCTAGAGCAAGTAATATTTGTAATTACTATATGCAAAAGAAATCGTCTTAGTACTGAAGGAGAAAGTGGTGGGCTCAGTTCACAGAAGTAACACCTTCATCGAGAATTGCAATTTTCAATTTTCAGAACAGTGCTCGAAGTTGGAACCCAAGGCCTTTTCATGGACATGAAGACAAGGATCTAAAGCCGGGTTCTGACACAGAAGAAACTTGATTAAATAAGCTGTTATTGATCAGAAACTTCTCCTCGAAAGTTGGAGCAACTGTCGGCAGTGCGTATAAAGACACTCAGCCGCTGCATCTTCACGCTTATAAAATTAACACTGTGTCTAAAATAAAAAAAATGTGAGGCGCTGAAAAAAAAAAATGAGTGAGGCAGCTTACGACATGCAGCAACATATGACTGAAATTCTATTCAAACGGGTTCAGGCATGTGTCATAACTGAGGGCAGCCACTTCAGACATCTACTGTTGATGCTTCCCTCTGCAGGTGGCGAGGCCATTAAGTAGAAAATGCCATAACAATTTCAAAGGAAAGTCAGCTTTACGTTATTGAAACTTTATTATACAAGATTATAAAAGTGAAATATTTAGAACTCAGAAACCAGAGGAGAGCATGTTTGGAGTTATTTCTTCAGACCGTACCCAGGATAATTTAGATCCACAACTTTTGATGAGCGTGTTCCACTTGCACCGTCCCAAATAACACTGAAAATAATTATTGAGAACATTCTAAGGTTTATAAATTGAACACGAATGATGAGGGGGTAGTTAGTAAAGGACCTGCACGATTCCAGATTTAACGTTCTGCGATTTTTGTGTATGGGGTAGTTTAAAGACCATGAATAAAATCTAGGAGTATTAAATGAACTGCAACACAATTTACTACTTAAATACATTGTACATGTTCGAAGTGCTGACCATTCTTCTGTATACACAAATTAGGAAGGAAGATCTGCTTATTCAAGACACTCTTATAATATTGAATTACTTGTACAAGTTGCTGGGATTCATTATTGCAGATGACGAATTTATGTTATCTTTTCTACATGATGAATTTTAAATTAGTAAGTAGAAAGGAAAAAAAAAAAAAAATACAATCTGCCAACATAATTACTTGTCATTTATGAACTAAAAACTCCCAAGTAGGATAGTAGAAGGAAAGTGTTTGCAATTTGAAAAGAAAAACTTGATTATTGCATGGAGACTAAATGACAGACAGTGACAAACTCTATAGGCATGCCACTGGTAGGCAGAGAACAGCTAATCAATGCTATATGAGTTTTAATTTCAGACGCAGGGGACACTCTATAAAAATCCTGCCAAAAGTTTCACTAATGTAGCTGAATAATAATAATAATAATAATAATAATAATAATAAAATACACACAATATGAAAATAACAAACACTAAAGACTTCGTCTTTCAGGGAACCGAGGTATGAATGTTCAACATAGCAAAAAGAATTGTCTTGTAGAACAAATAAGAATTTTTACTAGCTAAGCTGGTGAATGGTGTAGAGTTATATAACAAAATGGAATAAAAGTCATGGCGTACTAAACAGAACATTTAAAAAAATATATGAGGTAGTCACTAGCACTCTACGGCAGCTAAACCTGATTTTAAATATGGTAGAAGAGAAACAAGTGGAGGCAGACTAAATGAGCTGCCCATTGCCCTATGCCCATTTTATAAAAATAAAAATTGAAAGATAAAGTATAAGAAATGCAGTGATAAACATAATTTGAAGCACAATATATAGTAGATAATGTGAAACAGTATCGCTTAAACTGGGTAGAAAGCTACAAAAACGATGCCTGAAAATCGTTTGCAATTATAAACTAATGGAAAGTGACTAATAGTTGACTCAGAAAGAGATAAAAGTTTATGTGTTGTTTTTTTGGAACGGGTAAAAATGGTCCTTAGATCTTAAAAGTAATACTAATATTTTGAAAATGAAACTTGATTGTTCTATAATTAAATCATGGAAAGTCAAACTTTATAGGCATGACATTGGTATGTAGAGAGCATACAGATTATCACAGACTCTGCCCAAGAATTTTACTGATGTAGCTCCAAAAACACTAAAGCTTTCGTCTTTCAGGAAACCGAAATATAGTAGGCTCAACATTATCATAAATGACTCCATTCTACTACGAGAAAAAGTTTTATTAGCTAGTATCTCTCTGTTTTTGAATATTGTTTAACGTCCGTTTTTACTACTGAGGCATCATAGGCGGTGGACACTGATGATACATGAGATGAAGTGATAAATTGGGAAAGGATTGTTGTTTTAGGAAGGAAGGGCTCCAGGCCTAACTTTAGGGTACCTCTCCGGCATTTTCCATTTATGAGGACTGAGGAAAACCTCAGTCTGAGAGGACGTTGAGACAATCATTGTCTAACATCGATCCCAGGTCCGCTTGGAAATGATGTTTATATATAATATAATTACAAAAGAGTCATAGACATATGGTTTACACGTGTTGTGACAAGAATGAGAAAGAAGGGAAAATTCAAATGAAAGGGGAAATTGCCTGTAAAATAACCAGCATTGTAACCTCTTTGTAATGTTACTTTAGGTCAACTAGAACTTTGAAAGCAACCGGATATTGAACAAAACAGAAAAGGATGAGTGATTCTTTTGTTAACACGGAAAACTTGGGCAATAAACATCCAGATGGAATCATAAAACCTCTGTTACGGCCCTCTTTTAAAATATTATTTATGTCAAGAATCTAAGACTTAAGTTTTTGCTGTGGGTGAACCCGAGTAAAGTCTTGGAAGATAACCTATGAGAATTAACATAATAACTTAGCATAAAAGCCCCAAAAGGAAGATGGTGTGGGAAGAGCAAATCACGTGACATTTAAAAAGGCATACTGAATATATTTATAGCGCCTAGAGCTGGACAGGCAATGGACTATAGATTACTTGTTTGTTGGTGCTGAAGTAAGTGATAGAAGTGTATGAAAGTGTTAATAAATGGTGAAAAATGGAACTACGAGTGTTATATTATTGTTTGGTTATCATCTCCTTTCCCTGTGATTCTGTATCACAAAAACGTTCAGCTGATAAATTGAGCTTATAGCCGAGGAAGAAACATTACTGTATTGCAGAACTGAATGGATGTTCGACACCCCTGAGATACCAATCCATTTATAAAATTTAATCACCTCCTTATCTACAACGAATCCAAACCCAATCACAACCTGTAAAAATAAAATTAATACACGAAATACCGCCGCAGCACCCTGGTGGGAATCGAACCCGAGACCTCCCGCTCACGAATTCGCGCCTTAATACATCGCCCATCCATTTTTTTTGATTGATTTATTTATGGACGTTCTTTAACAGCTCAGGTCATCAGCGTTCCATTCAACTCAGGGAGTGAAACGGCCGACAAATTTTGCTCAGAGGCCTTTCCTTTAGGCTTGAAGTTCTTTTTCGTGCCGTAAATGTACGACACGGGACCCACGGCTTCACTTCCCTTCCGAAGGAAGCCATACTTAGGATTTTTACGCCCGGAAAAATCCATCAGTACTGGCCGGGTTCGAACCCGCGATCTTGGGTTTAGGAGGCAAGTATGGTAACCACTACACCACCAGGACCGACTCGCCCATCCATGGAGGTCACTAGTTAATCTGACAAGTGTACACAGTTATATAGCAAAACAAAGCAAAATTAATTGAGTACTCATTAGCACTCTACGGGAGCTAAAACTGATTTACAAATATAGCAGAAGAGAAACAGGTGGAGGCAACCCAAATGAGTTCCCTAAGCCTACTTTTTAAAAATAAATATTGAAAGATAAAGTATAAGAAATACAGTGGTAAACATAATTTGAAGCACAATACATAGTAGATAATGTGGAAGAGTACCGTTTAAACTGAATGGAATACTTGAATTAGAACGGTGGCAGAAAATCGCTCGCATTTATAAACTTAATGGAATAGATAACCCAGAAAAGATCAAAACTTATACGCTGTTCTTTTGGAACAGGTAAAAATGATACTCAGACCTTAAATATTATAATAGTTATAATAATATGAAATTGTTATTATTATTATTATTATTATTATTATTAAAGAAAAGATGCCTATTATATCTACCTGGAGTTATGGAAGGACAGAACGTACATATGACGAGGTTTTTGTAGCCAACATTTATAAACCAAAAGGCTTTAAAAGAAAAAATCACTTTTTTGGGTGAAGTTTCGATATGATGGTTACTGACGACATGTTTGAAGCATTAAGTGCGCGCAAAGCAAACAACATGAGCCGCTAATGTAATTGCGTATTTATGCAGGGAAATAATCTCTTTTTAGGTTCAGGTCATCTCAGTGCTATAAGACAAGCATACCAATCTTCTCCATCCTCAACCTTTATATCTGCATTTTTTCTTTGCGGAATCTTCTGCTTTTCTTGACAGTGAAATTCCAAGAGAAGAAAAACGCAAAATACTAATATTTAAGTGAGCCCCCCTTCTTCTTTCATCTCTGTTTTCCTTTTTCGTCTCTCGGGTATTTATTCTGCCAACTTGAGGTAGGGAGAGAGAGAGATGTGATAAGGACATAAAAAGTACTACATCATTTGTGTGGGCGTCTGGCTGTCAGAGAGGGCTCGTTTTATTTCGGATTCCTAACAAAAGACTTCTTGCTGAAAGTTCTGCAATTTAATACAATCCTCTAGTATCATTGTTGTATGAGATACGCATTGAAATGATAAGGTGCTACTGCGATTACTAAAATGACATTTCTTTTAATGTTGTGTTTAGGCAGATATGGTTCCATAGGAACGCAAGATATGTGGAGCAGTTAAATACCTTTATAACGGAGGTAAACAGAGGACAATTTCGGGAACAGAATTTGAAACTATTACATTTTACTTAAAGCATACAACGTTTTATCCACCCTCACATTCTACATATTATTTTATATTATCTTGATTTTTACATGACTTAATAACAATACCTTAATTTTTAGTATTCCATTGTTTGTTGCTACATGCTTCTTAAACAAAACATCAAATATTGTTTGCACCTAGAAAGTTGTGACATCTTAAAAACTACTTACTATTTATTTAGAATTATTTCATGCGAAGTAAGAGAAACAGCAAGTATTACATGTGTTACACTTGTTATTTAATTGTTACTACTCAGAGGTTATTTAAGCTACGGGCGGCCTGAGCGCGGCTGTTTACTGGGGAATTACAACCACCCCCCCACCACAAGAAAAAGGGATATAGGCCTCTGCGTAAAGTTATTATTTTTATTTTTGTTGGAAGCGTGAATCAATATGTAATAAAAACTAATAACAATAAGCACTAATCTGTGCTGTAAGGAATAATCAATTTCCTACGTAGAAAACTTCATTATTTCACATAACTATTCTCATCTAAGAACGCAATGTTTCTGTCTGCCCTTAACTCAAGTAACCTAACTGTATACATTTCAAGTAAAGTGTGTATCCAGGTTTAACCGACTCTTGTATAAATACCGGGATATGTTTATATTTATTTTCAGTTATTTGTTGCTAGAAGGTCTTTTTTATTTACTTGTCCATAGCCACCAAGGTTATTAGAGTCCATTTGCTTCCTTGAAAGTGACATCATAAATAGAGTATATTAATTTTTTCCTTGCTATATTCTACTACTTGATACTCAGCAAACTGACCCGTTGTGTATTATAGGCAAGAGTGTTCAATCTGGATATAGGTTTCCCTATGCAGCTTTAACAATTATTAACTAAATAGTATAGGACATTAGAAAAATCAACCGCACAAATTCAAATGGTTTTAGAGAACTCTCAGGCAAACATTTTGAACTGGACCCGAAGTTCATCGATTTGAGACTATATGGCAGTACGGAATGACTAAAATTCAAAGTAAAATATATCTGTTATATGGCAATAAGGCCTTAATTATGTTTTATTAGTTTGAAAACGTTGGAATTGATATTTATTAAGCAGTATTTTCAAAATTTATTACCGGCTTTGATAACATAGTTCGACTGGCAAGGGTATCTCTGATGTGCTTGTTGCAACTTATGTTATGTCATGTTTATTTGCACTTACTGGATTTGTAATTCAACAGCAAGTTCACCTTATGAATCCAGGATATCAAAATCTAGTCTCGTTGTTTTGTTTTTTCCTTATGTCTTTTATGTTTGTTTCACTGTAGGTATAGCGTTATTTTTAAATTGAAAAATCGTTAATAAAAATATTAGTATAATTAATGTTTCATTGCATTAGTAAATAAGAAGGAAGAGGCCTTTGCCCTTCTTAGAGATATTCGGGCTTATTATTATTATTATTATTATTATTATTATTATTATTATTATTATATTTCAATTTAGAAAAAGGACACTTCTTGAAACGGTTCGGACTGCATAGTTAACCTCTAAGAAGCAAAAAACTGAAATATTCTTCACTGCGAACTTGATTGGGGGAGGAAAACAATTAAAAAATGCTATGGATGGAACCTACCACCTTGTTCTATATAAATAATGATGATCGAGCAATATGAACTGCGTTTATGCATCGCGCCATAAAATGGCATTGAGATTAACACGACAGCAGCAGCGTGAAGTTTAATTTGAATGGATTTGCACGAAATTTTAAGTTTTCTAAAATGCTCATCTAAGATCCATTCACAATACTTCATGTTTGTAGGTTTGAATTCTGTAACAAAAAACTGACTACTTAGAAAGTTTATGTTTTAGTCTTTATAATGATTCTTGTGCCGTTGGAGAGCATCTATTTCTAGAACAAACCATAAACACAGCGGTATTTCCTTTAATTTAGATATCAATTTGAATAAAGAAGCGTAACAAGTATTATGGACTCCCTTTTAATACAACAATTAAGCTACACTTGAATTATTCTTCGTCCTTTCTGGTCAGCATATCTGTCCGTTAACCTGGAGCTTGACGAAAGAGTTAACGAAATACAGCTCAGTGAGCCGAGGTTAAGGTTGGAGATGAACTGCAACGATAACGTTCTACCTCAACGTAAGTCAGTGTCGCTCTCTTAAACATCCCGTCACAATGTCTCTCGCTCTCTTAAACAACAGTCACAAAATGAATTAAAGTTTAAAATGCGTGTCATGCACTATTTTTAGGCAGTTGTTTGATATTTACTAAATAAATTGGATACTGGAACATTTTTTAAAAATCTTATAATTTGCATGATAACATATAGCTATAATCAATTTGAAAAGTTAAGTGTGTTTAATTATTCAAACAGCTAATAGTGGTATTTTTTCTCAATTTTTAAACATTTCCATCTAATATTCTAATATACGTATTTAATATGATTGCGTATTGTCTTTTGTTTTTCATGGTACGAGGGTAGTTACATAAATTTCCGACCAAACCACTTCTAAATATGATGAAGACAAAAACTATATTTCACCTTTGAATATAGTTACCCTTTATTGCAATACGCTTCTCACATCTTTGAATAAACGTTTTAACCACCCCCCCCTCCCAAATAGTCAGAAGTGTTGTCTGCTAAATGGGCATAAACAGCATCCATTACTTCTTCGTCACACTTAAATTTCCTTCCTCGAAGGTTCTTCTTCAGTTCTGAGAAGAGGAAATAGTCACTAGGAGCTAGATCTTGACTGTAGGGTAGATAGTTGATCTCCTTGAGGCCACATTTCTTCACAGTTTCCTTTGGAACAAGAGCTGTGTGCACAGGCGCATTATCGTGAAGAAGGCGCACACCACCATTCAGCTTTCCTCACTTTTTCTCTTTGATGGAAGCACGCAGTCTGTGCAATAGGCCAGCATAGTGGTGTTTCTCTCCTTGAGGTCAATGAAAAGTATTCCTTCAGAGTCTCAAAAGATTGTGACCATGACCTTGTTGAATGACTGAGTGACCTTGGCCTTTAGAGGTGGTACTTCGCTAAGCTTAAGCAACTTAATTGATTTTCTTTTGAACGATGATCATAGTACAGGATCATAGTTTCATGTCCTGTAACAATGGTTTCCAGATCTTCTCACTCGTTGCCACGGCAGAGCTCCAAAAATGACTGACAACAAATGACTGGTTGTTGCTTTTGTACTGAGAAAAGAAGTATAGGTACCCATCTTGCACTAACCTTATTCATGTTTAAATGTTTATGAATAATTGAAGCACTGTTGTTTTAGAAAGGCCCAACCTTTCTGTTGTTCAAACGATAATCTTGGCTCCATTTTGTTGTAACAACGCTAGCATAAAGTAATGTGAGTCACGTCTGGTTACAGAACATAATACATACGATAATCTTGGCTTCATTTGTTCATTGTTGATTTACCTGTCACGTAGCAACACTATCATAATGTAGTGAGTCACATTTGTTTTCAGAACATCATAATACACATTACTGTTGTTTTTTCGGTCCAACTTTGAAATATATTGAATAAGACATCTCCTGTGAGTGTGTGTACTTTTCTTTTTTGGACCGTCGTCAGATATATAGATATGTCTGAAAATTTATAATAATAAAATTTAATTAGAGTAATTTTTTTAGATTGAATTGTGTTATTAAACAATAAAAAGCCGGCCGTCAGATTTCTTTCATTACAATATCATTTGCTCATATCCCATAAATGTCTGGTGTAATACATTACAAGTACATAGTTGAACGTCCGTGTAAACTAATTATAGAGTTTTACTTTTCTGATCAATAAAATAATGTACAACACTTGATATGTATTATTAAAAGGTTATAAGCGGTCATATTATAACAAGATGGAGGGATAGTTGTTTACCAAGGAAACCATACTTTTAATTAGCAATACATTTTTATTTTTAAACGTACAGAACAGATTATTATTTATTATTTTTACTATATGGTTTTCATTCCAGTACGTAATCGGACATTGGTTTATATAGACCGGAAGCTATGCATAACGGCCTGGCTACGTGCTTAGGGAAATCAGTCGCACAGCCGAAGCTCGTAGCATGCATTTTTGTTTCCTTCGTTATTTATAAGTAATAAAAAGTAACAGTAATCGTAGATGCTGGAAGTACCTACCCTCCTCTGTGACATATACCTGAATCCGTTTGAAAAGATTTTCAGACACTCCTGGCAATTCATCCTCCCGAAATGTGAACTGTCTTTTGGGTAATTTGTTTCAGGTGCAGTAATAATTTGTATCAATGAAGATGCGGAAGCTGAGTGACTTTATACGCACTATCGACGTATACACCAATTTGCTGGCTAATCGTGTTAAATACTTTCAAGGAGAATTTTCTAATCGACAATCTTCGAGTCGAGTTACTCCTGTGTTAAACACATTTTGGTATTTGATTATTGACAATGAAAATGCCTTGGGTTCGAGCTTTGTTCACCAATCTGAAAATTGTACTTTTCTACCCCTGGACATTTGGCACGAAATTCTCTACTGCAGTACTTGTACGGATTCTTTTGCACATGACAATCATAAATACTCTACAATTACACAAATATACTGTAGAAAGCACAACACGCACTTTTTACACAAATGCAATTGATACAGTGGGCGTGGTGAACATGACTGAACAAGCTCAATTCTTGGTGTTCCCAGAGCCTTTAACTCGTCTTACAGGAAATTGCTCGTCCGCTCAACGTGAACCAGTTTCCACTAATGTATTCATACTCCTGCGGTATAAAGGTTGAAATGTTACTTCACACATTTACTATAATAAGTTTGCTAAAACAAACTCACAATATTTTGCACCGGCACGCGCCATCGTATAGTCTGAGGTATTTATTAAAATTGAAATGTACATTTTAGCACATTATATAAATCTTGTTTTATTTAATGTTATATAATGTTTAAGTTTATAGGAAAAGTAAATTTTTATCAAATACATTTATAAATAATGAATTGTATAGTAAAAATAATGAAATCACGTTTATTTACTTTTCTTTATAATAAAGAAATATCTAGTTGCTACAATGATTTACTGGTTCAGTATATTAGGGATAATTTGTGTAAAACACACGTGGGCAAATTGCCTTGTAAACCCCGTTCCGCTCAAATGTACGACCGTGGTTTGTCGTATGTAGTTCAGTGCCTAGATTTTAATTTAGGTGTTGCATCCCTTCGATCTAGCACAGGGATAAATTATGCTTGACTCTATGTGATGATAAAGGGCACCATTAAGTTTGGGTCTGTAGGCGATACATTTGTGTTTTGTTTCATTATGTTGAAGCATGGGTGACGGAGAGTAGGAGTCTGTTTGCTGTTAAGTGTCGGAATGTTTGATGTCCATGTGCAGTGCAGGGAAAGCTTTTCCACCCTCTTGTAGTCGAGGAGTTCCTCTACTCCGTCCTGAATTTCTTCTACTTTAGAATTGTTTGCATTGCTGCGGGCAAACTCTTGCCAACGCAGCGTACATCTAAGAATACATAATGAAAGTGCTCTCATAATCTGACGGCATTTTGGACCTGGATAAACGAATTTTGATGGCGACTTTGCAAAATGGATAATGAAAAGATCACAAGTTATTTTTTTCAAGATAATTTATATTGTGAAAACGTTTCATATACAGAGCTTTCTTTTCAAAAATTTCGTGTGAATACCAAGCTAACAAATCAACATTCCAAGTTGCCGGGCACTATAAAAAACTAAAGGTATGAAAAGACAACAATTTCATCCTGTTTAAAAATATAAAAAGGTGGGTGTGCCATTCTACAATCCCTAAATGAGGTGTGGGGTGAAGCGTTAACTTCAGGTCGTTTTGAATTTGGGCACAATTGTTAGATGTAGGATAAAAATAAGAATTTTGGATAATTTTAATACTACAGTTATTAATTTTACGTTAATATAATGCGTTTCGGAACTCCTGCCTAATTCGCTTATTTTCTGTTGTTTCTTGTTGATTATATCCAACTTGTGGTGGTTTATAGGTGTTCGCCACTCGGCTAAAGTTTGTGTGTGTTTTTGCTCCGCTGGGAACCTTGCTTTCCTCTCGATACTTCGATCTTCCTTTTCTTATGGTAGATAGCGCCATGGTTCTCTAATACTTCATTTTTTATTTCTTTATTGCTCTCGTCTGTTTACTCGTTCCATGCTCTTGTCTTACTGGGCGGGAACTCTTGTTCCATCTTCTGCGACGATATCCTTCAGCAAGACATACCTACAAAAGTTTTATTTGAAATTTTATAATTTTTCAACATGAATTATTTTCTGTGATGTGAGTCGCTGGGTAACTAATTATTTATTAAATTTATTTAAATTTATTTTGTAGTCAAGTTTTATTGTAATTGTGTGTAGGCTTTAAGCCTGTTCATATGCTCCATATTACACTTTTTGACGATTTTTTTCTCAGTGGTTTGGTTATTTGGGAAACATTTGTAAGTGCACTTTGTATGTTAATTACATTGTTAAGATGGGGTTGTTTTAAGTTGCTTATATAATACACACTTCAAGCAAAGAAAAACTCTGTTAACATAACAAAACTGAATTCACATAAACAGAAAATGATGGGCATTAATCATCTTAGACTTTTACAGTTACAACAGTTGATCAAAATGCCCACCATCGGCGTCGATACACTTCTGAGTACGTTGAACTACTGATTGAGTAACGTTTGCGAAAGTGTTCTCAGAGATTATAGCAAATGCCGTTTTAGGGTCATCTTCATTTAATGCATGCACAAGTCTTGAGATGAAAACTTTCAACGTTGCTGTTTTATTAATACGACGTACGCTGGTTCTGCTAATCCGTCTCATGTGCACATTGCTTTGTAGATTTCTGCGATGAGTGTTCAAAACGTTTCAAAACCATAGCCGAGGACGCGGGGCTTGTTGCTGTCTCCCAGATCTGCCCTTGTGAACATCGCATACGGTACCATGAGTCTCAAATTTGTCTCGAATGCGTGCAATTCTTACTCGCGTTGGCGGTTCTGTTTTCTACACACGTCTCCATTGTCTTTGAGCTTCAACAACATTCTTGGTTTTCCAATACTACTTCGAAATTGCTTTCTGCTGTTCGCACCTTAGCCTTGTTTCGATTTCGTTGTAGCAACGCTAGCATAACGTAATGTGAGTCACATCTGTTTACAGAACATCATACGATAATCTTGGCTTCATTTGTTCATTGTTGATTTACCTGTCACGTAGCAACGCTAGCATAACGTAATGTGAGTCACATCTGTTTACAGAACATCATACGATAATCTTGGCTTCATTTGTTCATTGTTGATTTACCTGTCACGTAGCAACGCTAGCATAACGTAATGTGAGTCACATCTATTTACAGAACATCATACCACGTACTACTGTTGTTTTTCGGGCTAACTTTGAAATATATTAAATATACTGTGAAAGTGTATATATATTTTTGACACCCTCGGTATATTGTTCAAGTGCATGTTTTGGAATAAGAACATTTTATGCATGTTTATTTATCTTGTAGTTGAAAATCAGTAATATTTCATTAAATTTGTTATTTATTTTGTGCTTGTTGACCTCTATTGATATAGTAAATATTATATTTAGCATTTTAATTTGTGTGCAATATTATTATATTTAAATTTACTATATAAGAGCTTTGCGTTATATATATATATATATATATATATATATATATATATATATATATATAAAATTCTCTCTAAATTCAAATATCAAGAACGACCCTCTTTAAAATTTAAGCATCAAATGGTAAGGATGCAATTCAAATTTGAAAGCATAATGAATATTAGTTTTAAACTTATCCCTTAATATATAAATTGAGTTTTTTGTTTCATTTAATTTATGTTAAATAGGTATTTATTTAGACTGGGAAAGCCCTGTATTGGAATATACACAGAATGTCGCATTGCTTCCTGCCAACGAAATAAATTGAAATACTTTCTCCTGAATTGCCTTTGCAACACAAGTTTGCTCACAGATACAAGTCATAAGGTCCTTGTATTCTAAGACACTTTCCTCTCCAGTCCTCTTGTGCGCATGCAGAATGAGTTCCTGCCTGTTTCCCTTCAGTTCAGCATACTTTAAAATAATTTTATTCGTGGTTCGTCATTCCTCTTTTAACGACGTTTAGTTAATATTACGCAGTTTTGCAGGTTCATTCATAACTTTCAGTTACTAATGTTCCAGAAATATATAATTCTGACCTGTTAACTATTCCGGATTGTACATAATTATTAGTGATCCCCTCCCCGTTACTGCATTACGGTAAAAGCGGAGTTTATTATATATCATATAGCGACAGCTTTAGTATTTATCTTGAGAAAAACATGGAACTCGAGTTGTACTTGTACTATTTAGCGAATAAAATGATAAAAATCAAATAATATATCCATAAAATTGTTGTAAATGCCCAGTCCCGAGTTTTAATTTCCGCTAACTGTCGGTGAAGATGAAGATCCTAAACACACGAAGGTCGAAATTAAAACGATTTACCAGATTAGTGGCTAGCGTTGCTGACTGCTGGCCTAGAGGCCCGGGTTCGATTCCCGGTATCTATTTAGGAATTTTCCTAAGTTGGGAAGGGTCCACCCGGTCTCATGAGGACAATTGGGAAGCTACCTGAGATAGAGTGGGGGCGTTCTTCGATCGCGAAATCCTCGTGACAGCCGACCGGCGAGGTACAGCACTGGCCTGTATCAGTGAAGTCCAGAGAGGTCGTCGCGGCAGGCCGTCTCCCCTGTAGCGCTAAATGAGAGGAAAAAGATTATTTCATTTAATCCTTTGCTAATTATTTGAAGGCAGGTAAAGCATAAAGACAATTTAATTAAGTATACAATTATTAAAACACAATTTTGAAAATCAACTGACATTCATTAAGCTGGTTCTAATTCTATTTCTATTTTGCTTAGTAATTTTTAGTCTGGAACTATGAATTGTTGGTTTTTTGTTCTGTAATGCACTTCTTTTGTTTCAGACAGATTTTAATAGAGCTATGGTACATGGCTGTCGTAGGTATTTTTTATTTAAAAAGTAAACATAGGTTTTCCGGGCTTAGCTTGTGATTTCAAAGTACCTTATCGTTGAAGATAGGGTGTGCTTGCCTGAATATTTCTTTTGATGTATGCTTTTAATAGTTTATGAAATCATAGGCAGTGTACACTGATGATACGTGAGATGGAATTATAATTTAGGAAAGAATATAATTTTTCTCAGTCATAAATGGCAAATGCCAGGGAGGTACCTAAACTTGGGTAGGGAATGTTTCCCTCTTTCAAAAAAATAATTTCAGTATCCACCGCCTGATGCCTCAGTGGTAAAAAAGGGCGTTAAATGCTAAAAAAAATGTAACTGATACGAGTATATCTCAATTTCCCCAATAATATCCCTTCAAAACCTCCAGGACTACTTCAGTCCATCATATGAGGGTAGATCCATAAGTTTCCGGCCTAACAATTGTCTAGGTATCATAAAGATAAAAACTTTCTTTCACTTTTCAATATTGTTACCCTTTATTGCAATACACTTCTCACATCTTTGAATTAGCATTTTAATCCCCCCCAAATAGAAGGCGATAATCCTTATGGGCGAGGCCGGAAACTTATGAACCTACCCTAGTACATGCACAAAAATGAAGTTAGCACACGCTCGGTTTCATACAGAAAAATCTCTAGACGTATATTTTTCGTATAGTATAATGATACTCCAGCATAGAAGACTTTGGGTCGTTTCTTCAGCCGAATGTAAGTTCCATTTGCTAATCTTCAATTCACTGACCATCAAAGACATTTTTAATGCTATTAAATCGAGGTGGACCTAAGTCATTGTTGATTTGGTTGGTTTACGGATGATCTTTAACATCTCAGGTCTTCAGCGCCTCAGCAATTGCAATGCATTTTGTTAGAGGCTTCTTCTTTCAGGCTTGAGGTACTTTTTCGTGCAGTAAAATGTGCGACATGGGACCCACGGAAAATATCCATCGACCCTGCCGAGATTGAACCCGTGATTACGAGTTATGGTTACACCACCAGGACGACGTAGACCCAAGTCCCAGCTTTGATAGTATCACTGAAGATAAGACGAGTGTTTTCCTTGAAATTATAAGTTCTTCTTAGGCCCAGCTAATTCTTATTTGACTAAACTTAACAATTGAGCAAAATTGTACACATCAGCAACTATTCCAAGCTACATTCAAACAAATTCAGTATTGTTTGTCTCTTTATTTACGAGATAACGTAGGCCAGAGTCGTAGATGTAACTAAATTTTTCTTCCGGGCTGTTGTGCCGTGGTCTACCGGAGACGAAGATGCAATAATACCTTCTCCGAGGAGACTTCGTCCATGCCACCGAAGATGTCCGCTTAGTTCCGGACGAAACGTCTGGAATTCTCTTCTCCAGTATTTAATTCGTAATATTTTCAAACGTTTCAAAATCATATCTTGCTATTGTATGCTTCTATAGGGGATTGTTTTCTTTGTTTTTGCTTGATTGAGTACAGTTCAAACCGTTACATTCACAGAGAGAAGGTTATGCTCTTCAGCAAAATGCTATGCTTACTTTTATTAGTTATTTTTAATTAAACATGATATGCTTAGAAGCATTTTTCAGCGGTATCGCTCACTAAGTCGGTCCTGGTGGTGTAGTGGTTACCATACTTGCCTTCTAAACCCAAGATCGCGGGTTCAAACCCGACCAGGATGGATGGATTTTTTCGGGCGTAAAAATCATAAGTATGGCTTTCTTCGGAAGAGAAGTAAAGCCGTGGGTCCCATGTCGTACGTTTACGGCACGAAAAAGAACCTCAAGCCTGAAAGAAGAGGCCTCTGAGCAAAATTTGTTGGCCGTTTCACACCCTGAATTGAATGGGACACTGATGATCTGAGATGTTAAAGAGCGTCCGTAAATAAACCGAATCCCCTATAACATAAGATAGAAATACTTTATGGATATAAAGAAGAGAAGCATAAACAGGGTGTAAAGTTGATATCACAACAGAACTATTTTCGGTTGAAAAAAAATAGAACGAGAGCTTACGGCAGAGAAACTGTTGTTGAAAGTAGATTATGACGAATCCTTCGTAACAATTATTTAAACAGTAGACGACCGAGATGGCTGAGGTACGGACTCATGAAGAGATGTCTGGATTTCGAATTCTCAGGAACGCTTTCCTGACGGTATTTTTCCAGGTTTTCCTCCATACTTATCAGTGCTAAATGTCGTGGAGACACCCTAAACTTAGGTCTGGAATGCTTTCTTTCCCCTCAAAAATTAATTTCTTAATTTATAATTTCATCTCATTATCATCAGGGTACACCGCCTGTAAGATCTCAGTAATGGAAACGGACGTAAAATATTAATATAAAAATAAATAAATGGGACAGTAACTGAACGAATGCTGCGGCAGAAAGTGCATTGTTTACGCACTGTCAATGGGTGATCCAAATTTTTCTTAGTTTAACGATCATATCATTAGATCCAAATGTTTCTTAGTTTAACGATCATATCATTAGATACAACATTCCAGATTTTGCTTGAATTCCATATTCATATTCTTATGCATTGGGTGGCATCCAGATCTACAAGCATACTGATAACTTTCTACACAAGTTAAAGGTGCATTTAAATAGAACGCTATTTCTCCATATTAAAGATAAAGGATAAAGTCGATATTCCGTAATATTTTACCTGGCGGTTTAGGAACTCACGTAATTTGCAAGAACTCCAACAGTCGTTTGTAAATGTAACTGCATATGTAGCCAAAGAAATGTACCTCGAGGGTTTGGAATGTGTTCAAGAACCTGTTGAAATGGTCGTGAAATGTTGAGACGGTTTAAAGCCATAACTCGTTTCTTACCTGTTTTTTACCTGTTCTTTTTTATAGGTGCTAACATTTTTAATCAACCTGTATAGTCTCCCTTGTCTACATACAATATTATGGATTAACGTTTTAAAACTATTCTTAGTTATATAATTATTACAGCTATTTGTTTTTATTTACCAGCGCTATGGACTGGTGATCAACATTTCTGGCTACTACTCCTGGTGTCTCGGATTTGATCTCCGGTTGTGTCTTTGGGTATTTCTCCTGGGCTAAGAAGATCTCCGTGGTCAGGTTAGGTTAGGTTTCTCTGGATTTGAGGACCTCTCTGGCGCACGATATTGTCTTCTTTATCATCATCCCTTCGTTTCTTCGTAGCCGCGCCTTACAGGGGACCTGGCCTCAAAAGACAGCCACAATGCTGTCATGCCCGGGACGGGATTATTTTTAATATCCGTTTTAATTACTGAGGCATCACAGGCGCTGGTCACTGGTGATATTCGCGTTGAAATGATAACCTGGGAAGAATTTTTTTAATGAAAAAATTGTTCCGGGGCCTAAATTTAGGGTACCTCTCCGGCATTTGCCATTCATGAGGACCGAGGAAATCCTGAATAAAACATGAGTCGGAGAGGACGAATCGACTTCAGACTTCCCGCGCACAAGCCCGCGCTTTAGTGGCAAGAAAGGGGATGGATGTCTCAGGTATTGGGATAAAAGTTTTTCTTCTTTGTTTATCGCTTGTATTTCTGCTATTATTCAGTTAAGCATTTAGGGAGCACTAAACTTAATCACTCATCTCCAAAGACAAATGTTTCCCAGAAGAAAATGGAGGGGAAAAGTCTTGGGAATTCCTTAAAAGACAGTGTAAGAAGCGTCAACGTCGGAAGTAGATGAGCGCACAGGAAAATTGAAATGCAAGCGAGGAAGTCACGTAGCAAGACTAGACGCAGTAGATGGAGAGGATAGGGGAGCGTGGGTCTTCCCAAAATTAGGTGGTCAATTTTACTGGGCGAAGCATCGGGTAAGCAATGGTTACGTGTAGCTGGAGATAGGGGAGGGTAGACACTAAAAGCATTCTAGCAGTAGTTCAGAGCTGTGCCTATTTGGGGAGAGGAGATATTAACTAAATTTTACTTCTTAAAAAATTGTGTAAGACTTGAAGTTACTATGAGTACGAGCGAGCTACCCTGCGACAACAGGAGATTGGAAAGTTAGGTTTCCTCATGCACAGTAAGCTCTTATTGAGTTTGCTGGTCTATAATGAGATGTTGTGATGCCAATGTAGCAGAAACTCGGCCATGAACTCCCCCTTCTCCCTCCCTTTACACAGTGGAAAGAGTACTGCTGTCCTACCCGAGAAATAATTGGACGTGTGGTCTCCATCTGAAGAAGAAACAAGAAATAAGAGTCGCGTTGACAGAGTTGCCAAGTTGACAGGCTTACTCTTCCACACTCTCAACGGAGCACAAAGAGAGTGACAGATGTAGTATAAGAACGCAATTTATCTTCGAAATCTCTGTTTGTCGATGTCAGTCAAGCTTCCATTAAGTTTGCTTCATTGCTGGAAGTAAAACAACTTAATAAAACACACGCGCCTCACATACTTGGGTGCAGAGATAACTGTGCAAAGGGAAAGCGGGTTGCACTAGGCAAAATATGTACGGTAGAGACTACAGTGAACAAAAAATAGAACGTTAACTTTTTTTGATGTTTGGAAATAACAAGTGGGAAGTTTTTTTTTTAATTTGTTTATTTAAGGACGCTCTTTAACAGCCTAGGTCATCAGCGTCCCATTCAATTCAGGGCGTGAAACGACTGACAAATTTTGCTCAGAGGCCTCTTCTTTAAGGCTTGAGGTTCTTTTTCGTGCCGTAAATGTACGACACGGGACCCACGGCTTTGCTTCCCTTCCGAAGGAAGCCATACTTAGAATTTTTACTCCCCAAAAAATCCATCGATCCTGGCCGGGTTCGAACCCGCGATCTTGCACTAACGAGTATGTACAGTAGATTAAGACTATTATAGAAATGGGGAAGAGCGAACATGTAAATAAAATTTCAGTCGTTTTTTGGAAAAATGTTCTCGAGTCATCCAACGAGAAATCAAAAGGTCAGTTCACGAAGGAGGTGGGTTGCTTTGAAAATATGGTTGATATTAAAACAAGAACAGTGAAATGCTGGCTTAGATTAATGCAGGAAGACAAATTCACACTTGGCGCTAAATGCTACAGACTTCAGGTTCACGTTTGACGCTGTAGAGATAAAAAATGAATCCAATAAGAATTAGAATGAGTTCAATATGGCAACGAGGAAATGAGAATAATAAAAAGTTTGGAAGAC